>NQYS01000002.1:522598-542974 GCA_003055955.1 Escovopsis sp. AC | reverse complement strand
GGGAGGAAGATGTAGGGGCGGGGAGAGCAGAGGGAGGAGAGGAGGAAGGAGTGTGGGGGGGAAGAGAGTGGAGGTGAAGAAGAGAAAGAAGAAGGTGAAGGAGAAGAAAATAAAAAGCAAGACTTTCGGTCCCCTTTTTTTGGATCCAGATCCGCTGTCCTTCACGAGTGAGTTTCCTTCCCTCAAAAAATCATCGGAACGCCCGCATCAATTTTTCTTTGACCGGTATCAAAATCGATGCTCGTGCCGCCATGGTGGCCAGGTCGGCGTCCTGCACCCGCCTGCCTGCCATGGTTCCCAGGCTCGGGCAGAATCCACAGATGTATACGCTCGGCATCGAGTCTCTCGAGATGTTGACGCACTTTCCATGAAGCCACATCTCGCACGATTCACTGGAGGCAAGTGGGGAAAAGAAATGTCAGCAAAACTACAGATCTCTGCAACGCTTTCAAAGATGAAGCTTGAGTTGCGAATGCGCAACGAAACGGGGAAACATACCATTGGAGCATGAATTCTCGTGCCTCATCGACGTCGTTCCCTCGGCAGACACACCGGATCGTCTGCCCGTCTGTCCCGTACGTCGAATCCGCCAGGCTCACCGGGGAGATTGTGCTGGCACCGAAGCCGCCGAGACTGCTCGAGACGGTGAATTGCTGTGACCGCGCAATATCCATCTGCGTAGATCGCTTCTGTCGGTCCTGCACGATTTTGCGCAATTCGCTGGCCGCGTCTCCCCCCCTTTCATGGTCTGTGAGAACTGTTTCCGTCTCACTCTCCCCGTCGAGGGGTCCGGCCGACCCGTCTCTAGTCCCCGAGGAGTTGGTGGTGCTCTTTTCGCTGACGCTGCGTCGTGACGAGTGGAACATCGAAGCGATGGGATTCCTCGCGTCTGGCACTGGGAAGGAATTGTGCGAATTGCTTCGGCTCGGAATGATGATCGGTTCCTCGTCGGTCGACGACTCGTCATCCGACGAACACCAGCTGCTCCGTCCCGAAAGCTCGCGCGAGCTCCTGCTTCGTGTCATGCCGAGAGCGCCTGGCTTGTCCAGCAAGAATGTTGTCTCGGCTCGGGCCCGTCCGTGCGCGTCTATGGTGAACCGAACAGACGTCCGTGGTCGTCCGAGATGAGGCTGAGACATGGACTCCGGGATAGACGCCAGGCTCGAAAGCCGCCGCTGCGACTTGACGGGCGATGTTCCGTCCGAAGGCTTGGATTCCAGGTTGCCGCCGTCGGTGCTCGGGCTCACATTCTGGGGTATCGATTTGGTGGCGGGTGCCAGTGCCGGCAATGGTCGTCCCAGGTTCTTCTTACCCTTGGTCTCGCTCGAGCTGCGTTGGAGAGCTGGCCGTCCGGCCGTTTTACCTGATGGTCTTGTGAGAGAACGGTCCACCATCTTGCCCTTTTTGCCTTCCTTGGCACCGCCCGCACTGTTCGTTCGCCGAGGCTGAGTGGCTGCAGGGGCACTGTGGGCTTCTTGCACGGCCGAGCTCGCTGATCGGCCATTAGATTGCTCGTTGAAGTCCACATCCATGGACGAGGTGGTGGGTCGACTACATATCAAGCCGGGGTCCACACCGTTGACAGGCATGTTCAAGCCAAGAGGGTTGTCCGTTAAATTTGGTAAGGCGGCTGGCATTGCGCTGGCGGCCAGAGCAGCGGGACCAGGAGCGGTGGTCCGTCCTGAGGAAGAGGGTTTGGGGGCCAGTGCCCTCTCCCGACGAATAGGCAATGCGGTTTCCAGCGTCGTCGGAGCCGGAGGCGGGGGAACCGGGTCTTGGAAGAGCTGGATCTCGCTGTTCCAATCGAATGACCCCGTATGCCGGTGAGAAGGCTGGAAGAAGGTTGTCGGGCTCGCGCCGAAATCGATATCCATGTTCATCGTCGACGAGTCCCAGAAAACACCATGGGTTGCTGCTCCATGGGCGGCCATTCCGTAGCTGAAGATATCGCCGGCATGGCCCGTCAGGGGTGCCACCTCGTGTGCCTGCAAGCCTTCATAGTCCTGCTGTTCATCTTGTTGGTCATATTGCATGTTGCTGGGCTTTTGCGTCGGCTTCACGCCACCCTTGTGAGCGGAAGGCGGCGGAGACAAGACCTGGGTCGTCTCGGAGCTCGGCAGCGTCAGGGTCCCTCGACGAAGCTTTTTCGATGATTTCCCATGCGGCGGCAGATTGGGGCTCAGCTGGAGTTCGGCCTCAGCTGGAGGCCCCTTGGGAAAGACAAACGCCGGCGAAGAGGGCAGCCGTCGTGGATCGGTCACGGGAAATCGGAAGTAAGGATGGGGAGAGGCAAGGTTGACTCGGGATGCGACGTCGACGGAGATATCCTCGGTGGAGAGGAGTCTTTTGTGGCCCAGGGGCGGGCCTATGAAATCGGTGGAGATGTAATCGGCGAAAGGGCGCTGGTTCCCGCGCAGGTTTCCCGGGGTAGCGTTAAAGACCGAGTAATCTTCTGCGTAACGTGGCGTCTGGCCGCTGGATTCGGCGAAGGAGCCCTGAGGAGGTCTCGGGGTCTCGAAGATGGGGCTCGGGCAAGCGGCGGGAGTTGGTGTTTGCTTCGGCGTCGGAGGTCGAGCGCTTGGATCTCCAAAGCTGTTGATAAGGAATGGTCGGTCAGCAAGGGACGAGCCGATCAAGGAAGTTGCAAGAGATGCTCTCGCAGACGGCCCCATCCAAGAGTGATACCAGAGGAACAAGGAGTAGCAGTGCAGCAAGTTGGAAGTACAAATGGATTGCTCCGGGAGTAGGACGTGCCTGTTTAGTAATTGATCCTCACTCATAGCAGCTGCTAATTATAGATCGAGGTACTGTATCCCAGTCGCAAGCATCCCAGGTGCGTGCACCGCCAGTCTCGGGTGACCGCGAGGTCGAAAGGGAAAGCCGAAGAAAAAAAAAAAAAAAAAGGACACAATGCTAAGCAGGATGCTTGGGCAGGAACGTTATCGATTCGATGGTAAGCGATAATGGGAATCAAACAAATGAAGCAATTGCCAGTATCGAAAATGCCAAGTCAATGCGAATGGAATGCCGGAGGAGGTGATGATCAGACAAATTGATCGGGTCTTGGAATTCTGGTGAGAAAAGATGAACGGTGAAATCGCAGAGGCTCGTTTATCGTTATCCAGGTAATTATCGTAACGGTCATTAGATGGCGAGGGAGATGATGAGCGCCGGTGCAACCTAGACGAAGGGGTCGAGGAGAGAAGCAGGAAGAAAAAAAACAGATTAGTTTGTTTGCCCAGTGATATTGCCCAAACAATGCCAAGGATGCGAGCCGTGGGGTTGTTTGCCGTGGTGAAGAGATGCCAAAAAGGGAGTGCACCTGGCAGGGAGAGCGAGGGAGGAGGCCGTACCAAGAAAAAAAACAACAGAGCAAAGACAGGGCGATCGACAGAAGGGAGGATGGTGCGAGTACTCGTACTCGTCTCCTCGGAAGGGCTCACTTCCCTGCTTCAATCTAAAATAGCTGCCGCAAGAGAAGGGGGACCAGGGAAGTGAAGGAGGCCGGTCGAAGGGGAAGGGTGGAAACGAAACGGGAAAAAAAGGACGAAGAGAGAAAAAAGAAGATGATGAAGATGAACAAGGAGCAGAAAAGAAGAGATTGAGCAGCAGCCCCGAGGATGATGATGCTGGGAGGAGGAGGAGGGGGGGGAGGAGGGGGAGGAGGAGGAGGAGGAGGAGGAGGAGGAGGAGGAAGAGGCCCAGGTGAGGCTTGAGGTGAGGTGGGCTGAGGTGGGTTGAGGTGGGTTGAGATGATGCGGTGATGGAGGTGAGCACTGCAGGCAGGAGGTCCGAAGCTTAGTAGAGGTAGGAGGTACCCGAGCAACGACGGAAAGAATGGCAGCGTCGCACTTGGAGGCTGCGGGCGGTGATGCTACAGCCCAAAGGCGAGAGAGCTCGAGGAAGGTACGACCAACCGGAGGGCAGGTACTAGGGAGGGCGGGCGGAAGTGACAGATCAACCTGAGAAGGTGCGACCGGAAGGGATGTACGGAGTACCGCTCGGGAGGAAGAGGAGGTACCTCTTTGAAAGGCTCCAAAATCCCACCTGTTCAAGGAACCTCTTCCAGGACTCGAAGACTCTGAGGACTCACTGCAGTCACCGGCAGCAGAAAGCGTTGCATCCAAGGTCGCGGGAGCATTGAAGTTCAAGTCCTTTGTTGTCCTGTTGTTTTTTGGGGGGTCGGGAATGGGACGGTGGCCGGACCTCGAAAGATCCATTGGATGGATCAATGGGTCCCAATGGATCTTGGCCATCGCTGCATGGAGGTCGAGCGCTGCCAGTCAACGCCAAATAGGTCGGTACATGCCCGACGGCGGATGCCCAGACCGTAAGCAGGGGGCTCGCGGCTGCCAAGAGAAGTACCTTCTTATCTGACGGTACGGAGTGCCTTGAGGAGTACTCCGTACTAACCTCCATTGGCCCTCTGACGCACTGCAGCCGTGCAGGGCTCGAGAGGTCGTTTTACCCGGCAACAAGGATTCAGAGCGATCGAGGACGGCTGGGCGTCCGATACAGGCACCAAAGAGAAGACGATCAGTCTCCATGGAAATCAGTCGATCCATATTCGAAGGAGTAGGCAGATCAGATCAGATCTATCAAAGCCATCAGTCCTCTTGTACAAATCAATCCGTACAATCCGAACGAGCCATCCGTACGGAGTACTATTCCCAAGTAGTGCCGGACGAAGCCGCATGAGAGCCCAAGCTGCTGATTGGTCGGCTGAGCTGGCGGCTGCACCCCAGCTATTGGGGCCCAGTCTAGCGGATTTAGGCCGCCCTCCCTCTCCTCCTCCAATATCAATCAATGCCCAGGCCGGGTCCCGGGATGGCATCACGATGCCGAGGAGGGATTTCGCAGGGCAAGGCGGGCTCCCTTCAGACGCCATGTCGGGAGCTGGAGGGTCCGCGATTGACGCAATAGATCAATCAACCTTGTTGATCGATGTCGGACAGTCGAGTCGTGCACGGGGAGGGACATCAACATATGGAAGGTCGAGATTCTGCGCTCACACCTACCCTAGACGAGGTTGGACATGATGATTCCAGCTCCATCTCCACCGTTGGTGGCAGCAGTGACTCGACCGTCCGAGCACGGCAGGTACACGGAGTTACCGCGCACTGACCAGTCCAGGGTCTATTTTGACAGCAACGACGGTATCGACAAAGTCGCGGGGTGAGATTCTCAGTATCGGTAAGCGGGCAGAAACTGGCACCGTGTCCTGTTAAATGCATAAAACCCGTGAACGGCTTTGTTGCATATGTTACGGAGTACGGAGTAGTAGAAAATGCATCTCCCACAAGTCAAACGCCTCCACGTTCTCCGCGAGAGACGATAAACTCGACATCGGCACTTCGACTTCGACGCACAGGGTGCTCGCATCATCCTCTGACGAGATGGGGGTGGATTCATTCTCGCACCAGTCATGGATTACTCCATGTGCAGCCGCAGACATAGACCTCAAGTCCTGATCCTCGACTCCCCTTGTCTGGGCCATCCCACAGGACGTCGAACCCATACCAGACGAAAAGGAGGGACAGCTCTGCGAGGGGACTCGGTGCTCGGCGAACAAATGATGCTCTCTACCTGGATCAATGTCCTCCCGGGGAAGATGATAGCTACTCGAGTTGTGCCATGTGCTCAGAGATAACTACCTGCTTGAGAGAAGCACGCACGACTTGGTCACCCAGTCAGACGGCAAAGGCGCCTCGGAGAGCGGGCCGCTCTTCACCAAACACTGCCTCATCATTGCAAAGTCTGCTTCGGTCGAACCCTCACCAGTGTCCCTCCGCTCTCTCTACCAATCCAGAGCCCTTGCCGCAGACGGTAGCATGTCTGGAGCTTCTCCTCTGGAGCTTCTCCTCTGGCCTTGATGGCGTGCTCCACGTTGGTCCAGGCATCCAGGCCCGAACACATCGTGGGCAAAGTTGGGGGACTGCGCGCGCTACGGAGGACAGGGGTCTCGAAAGTGCTTGCATGAAGGTGGTGTGGGCCATCCTCCCCACCCAAAGCATCTCCAAACTCGCGACAACAAGACGGAGCGGAGAGAGAGGGGAGAACAAATACCGAGGAACAAATATCGAGCACTCCGAGGGAGCCAAAAAAAAAAAAGAGCGCAAGTGGATTCCAAAGCTACAGCTGTGTCGATAATCGTACATGATATCATGCCTCCATCCCCCCCCCCCCCCTTCCGAGCCTCCAACGAATGTCCGTCTGTTTGAATTGATGAATGAATGAACAGAGACCCCGGAGCTAATCGCCGTTGATCTTCTTCCAGATCTGCTCCTCGGCAGCCATGATGCTCTCCCCCGCCGCCGCCGCCCACCTCTTTGCCGTGCTCCACACTCCGTCCTCGTCCCCGTAGCCGTAGCCGCCCGCGTAGAAGACGGACTGGTTGTGCGCCGCCAGCTGAGCGCTGCTAAACTCGGCCGCGTGGACGTTTTGCTGGTAGCCCGGTGGGTGCGAGTAGTTCCTCGCCCCGCCGCCGCCGCCGCCGTCGTCGTGGTCGTGGGGCGCTCGGTGGTACCGCGCTCGGGGGGTGTACGCCGACGACGCGGCGTACGAGTATGATGACGGCGACGGTGCCGTCCCGGTCTTCGGAGGAGGGGGGGGAGGGGGGAGGGCGTGGTGATGCTGGCCTCCTCCGAGGGGGGGCAGAGGCACGGCGCCGGGTTGAGGGGCCGGAGGGCTGGTGGTGGTGGTAGCTGGATCGGGTTGTGTCTGTGTGGGTTGGTAGTTGGTGCGGCGGGCGGCTTGGGGTGCGGCGGTCTGGGCTGGAAGAGATGGCCGAGCTCCTGGCTGGGCGGATGGGGGATGGGACGTCGACGTCGACGTCGTCGTGGAAGTTATCGCTGGGGCTCTTGAGGGCTGTCCAGCTGCTCTGGCGCCGAGTGTGGTCGACGGGTCTTCTGGCTCGCCTGTGTTTGGTGTCGGGCCGTCCGCCTCGGAAGCGTGGATCGGGCTGGAGGTGTATATCTGCACGGGCATGGTGACCTCGGGCGATGATGCTGGTGTTTGGAAGATGCAGGTCGGCAGGAGGGGCGCTGCTTAAGTCGTGTTGTGGTTGTCTCGAGTGCGGCGAGGTTGTTCAGTGTGGATGATGGATCAGGATGGAGCAATCAATAGAGTAGATCAATTTGTGGGTGGAGGGGAGAAGGAGAGCAAGTTGAGGCACGTGGAAGGATCGTCATTGAAAAGTTATTGGGAGTCGGAAGCCACGGTCACCAAGACTCTAGCCCAAGCCGTTATTGATTGATCCATCTGGTTCTGCGTGCGAGTGGCAAACCGCCGATGGCTGGATGGAGCTACTAATACATGTGCTCCGTACTCCGTACTGCCTTGGTGAAAGGGGTCTGGCGAGGCAGAGGGAGCCCCTTGTACCACTGGCTCGTCGCAGTCGAGTATCAGTCTGTTTGAGGGGGGAAGGAGATGATCCATTCCATGACCCGTACCATCTGTAGATGCCCTTGTGGTCTACCAAGGTCGTAAATCAAGATGGAGGTGATGATCCAAGCATCATCAATTCCATGAATTACAGGTAATTCATGGATATTCAATTTCTTGAATTCATGTCTAGGGTAGGCGGTGACCGTCCTGTCCGAGATCTGCCAGATCGATACTGTGTGGGTCTTGCTGGCAAGCAGGGCGATGACCGCTCCTGGCCGTCCTTTACACAGTGCGCATAGCAACATATCGTACGATCCATCCAGAGTCGCAGGCCGTTTGATCCATCTCAGCGCCTTATCGCCTTTTTCTGCCAATCTGGAACCTCAAAAAAGGATTGACGAGTCGGGTCAGGTTCGACGCATGGGCGCGCTAAATGCGCGTCCGGGGGGGTTTGTCAACGTGGTGGAACGAGTCCGAGTCCGAGTTATCACTCATTGCCCATTGCCCACTGGTCATTGCCTCCAATTTGTCGAGGCTCGGCGGGCCCATGGAACGCAACCTCGCAAACTCGGCATCATCATCATCACCACCACCACCACCATAACATTGATCGATCGATCGATCAATCCGCCATACCTCCCACCATCACCATCCTCCTGCGCCTCAAACCCCCTTCTCCCCGCGTCAAGCCTTGCCGACGGGCCCACGACAGCATCATGGTCGGAAAGGTCTCCGAGAGAGTCCTCCTTAGAGAGGGTAAGAAGCCAGTCCTTGCTGTCCTGAGCAGAGAACGCGATCCACGAGAATTCCGAGACTCGAGACAGCTATGATGACATCGTAAATGGCGACCCTGGGCTGACAGTGCTTTCGCGCAGGGCTCGAGCGGACCGACAATGGCATGAAGCTGACGTCCTGGCCCGACGTCAGCCCCATCAACCAGAAGAATTATTATACGTGCGCGAGCCGCCTCGTCTTTCCCCGACCGACTTTGTTTTGCTGACCCTTGCCGTTCTCCAGGGACTACATGAAGCGCGACGACCAGGTGCTCGCCCTCCGACTCCAGAGTGATGCCACCCGCGACCGACTGGTCCAGAACGCCCGAGACCGCGACCGAGCCCTGTCCAAGAACGCCAACGGCGAGCTGCCCCTGCCCCTGCCGGACCTCAACGAAGAAGATGGCGCCGCGACGCCCGCCATCGGCATGGACGCCTCGAGGGTCATCGTCATCCACCCGGGCAGCCAGAACCTGCGCATCGGCTTCGCCAGCGACGCCCTCCCCAAGACCATCCCCATGGCCCTCGCGTCCCGCTTCCCGCAGACCGAGTCCGAGATGAACGAGGCCCTGCCCCGCCGCCAGTTCGAGGCCAAGACCCCCGACCAGCAGTACGGCGAGGAGTGGGTGAAGCGCTACACCAAGACCTGCAACGACCTCAAGGTCGACATGCGCGCCAACAAGCGCAAGGTCCTGCCCAACTCCAAGGAGCTGGTCCAGACCTACAACCGCCGCACCGAGCCCGAGGTCATCCCCCAGCACAACGACCCGCTGGAGATTGAGTGGACCGACATCGGCAGGCTCGAGGACCCGGACTCGCTCGCGTCCTGCTTCATCGGCAACGAGGCGCTGCGCGTCCCCGACGACTCGACCCCCAAGTTCAAGCTGTGGTGGCCCATTCGGCTCGGGTACTGGAACGAGGACGGGTACACGAGCCAGGAGCACCTCTTCGACGATTTCGAGACCCTCCTCGACAGGGCGCTGCGGCAGGAGCTCGGGCTGGCGACCAACAGCGAGTGGCAGCAGTACAGCTGCGTCTTCGTCATCCCGGACCTATACGACAAGAAGTACGTCGAGCAGGTCCTGCGGTCGTGCATGACCTGGTTTGAGTTCAACCGGGTGTGCTTCATCCAGGAGAGCATGGCGGCCACCTTTGGCGCCGGCTACACGCAGGCCTGCGTCGTCGACGTCGGCGCGCAGAAGACGTCGGTCACCTGCGTCGAGGACGGCCTGTGCATCGACGACTCGCGCATCAACCTCAAGTACGGCGGCTTCGACATCACCGAGACGTTTGTCAAGATGATGCTCTTCGACAACTTCCCCTACCAGGAGATCAACCTGCAGCGGCGGTACGACTTCCTCCTGGCCGAGGAGCTCAAGATCAAGCACTGCACCATGTCCCAGGCCGATATCTCGGTCCAGCTCTACAACTTTCACGTGCGCGCGCCCAACCAGCCGACGCGCAAGTACCAGTTCAAGACGTACGACGAGGTCATCCTCGCCCCGATGGGCGTCTTCGACCCGGCCATCTTCGACAACAGCACCAAGCTGCGCGGCCGCCGGAAGCTGGTCGAGCGCTCCTACAACTGCTACGACGTGGACTTACCCGACGACCCGTCGTCCGCCGCCCAGCTCGAGATCCTCACCCTGGTGAAGCCGTCGCTCAAGAACGCAGCCGCAAACACCAACAGCAGCAACGGCGCCGCCGCCAATGCCACCAATGCCGCCAACCCCAACCCCAACCCCAACGGCCCGGCCCTGTCGCAAGGGGGTGAGAGCATCTCCACGCCGGTCAAGGAGAAGAGCTCGTTCAACTTCCTCGGTCGCGCTGGCGACGCCGTCAGCGCCGTCACGCCCGCGGCCTCCCACGCGGGCTCACCCGCGCCCGAGGGCGCATCGACCCCTGTCCCTCCGCCGTACATCTTCGGCGCCAACCGCGACGGCCTCGGCGCGGGCGCGGGTGCGGACAGCCCCGCCGCGCAGGCGAGCACACCCGCCGCGGGGGGTCAGGGTCAGGGTCAAACGCAAACGCAAACGCAATTGCAGGCCCAAATCCCCTCGCAGTCGCTATCCCAGCCACAGCAACAGCCACAGCAGCAGCAGCAGCCGCCGCCGGGCATGTTCGTCGCGGACGCCAACAGCCGCAGCGCCAACGCGCTGGCCGTGGAGCGGGACTCGGTGCTGCCCCTCGCGCCCCTGGACGTCGCGATCCTGACGAGCATCCAGCACGCGGCGCGCGGCGAGGAGAAGAAGATGCGCGACCTGCTGGGCAGCATCATGGTGGTGGGCGGGGGCGCCAAGATCCCGCACTTCACGGTGGTGCTGGAGGAGAAGCTCAAGGCGCGCAAGCCGGACTTTGTGGACCGGATCCTGGTGAGCAGGAGCGCGCGGGACATGGACGAGCAGGTCGTGGCGTGGAAGGGCGCGAGCGTGTTCGCGAAGCTGTCCAACAACGACTCGTGGATCACGCCGTTTGAGTTTGAGCGGCTCGGCGCGCGGACGCTGCACCACAAGGTCCTGTGGGCGTGGTGAGAGGCGCAGACAATGGAATAGATGTTTGTGGCGACGGGAGCGGGGAGTTCTTTTTTCATATTCTTCTTCGAGTCTAGGGTACCTGTATTTTTGCGCGAACTGGCCTTGTGATTTGGGACTGGGGGGTTTTCCGGGAATGGAGTTTGGTATTTGAATGGGGCGTGGTTTAGAGGCCGGCGATGCGATCGAGGCTTCTGGTCATACATGCCGTGTTGCCTTTAGTCACGTTTGATATGTACTTGATGCTGATCATTGGCACTCAATACGGAGAAGATGGCCTTGTAATCCTGGATCGATGTTCTCGATGTTCTCACATCGTCCGTACGGAGGACTCCATGGACATGTACAGTGCAAATTAGTGCGCAAAGCACTATGATACAGGGCTGCCGCGTTTATCGCGCTTACATTAGTTAGTATGTACGGAGTACGGAGTATCTATGTAAGGGTCCCCTCAGAGCTCGAGCCTCCCGCTGCCGCGCTCTAGCGCCTGCGCTACGCCGTCTCCGTCATCGTTGACGGCTCGAGGCCGGGGGGCCCAGGCCATGCCGCCTCGCATCACATAGCGAGCCCGTGTGCATTGGGGCTCGTTTCCTCGCCTCAAATCCCTTAATCTGAATATGATTACATACATACAATCCAGCGCTCTCCGCAACCGATTTGATCTCGTAGCACAGCTTCTTCTTCCCAAAGCCCGTCATTCCCATATGTACTCCGTACATACATTGATTTGTTATCTTATCTGATCCTCTAGCGCAGGTTCCGTAAGCGCACGCGCTAGACCAAAAGGGGCCTCCATCCGCATCCCCGGTTCCTCCTCGCCTCCACGACTCCCCGTCATCGAGCTCGCCCTGCAACACCATCCATCCATCCATCCATCCCAGCTCCAGGCTCAGCTCGACTCCCCAAGCACGAGCATCACTTCCTCTCTCTCTCTCTCTCTCTCTCTCCTGCTCCCCCTCGAAGCCTCTCAACTCTGCAATGTGACCTGCTGGCCAACCCTCCCCGGCACACCCGCCCAGCATGTCCTCCATCCGCCGCGTCCTCCCCTTCTCCGCCTCTACCACGCCCGTCCAGGCGCTCACGTACCTCCTCGGCATCTCCCTCTTCTCCATCTCCTTCCTCGTCTTCCTCAACAGCTCCATCTCCTTCGTCGTCACCGACCTCATCGGCCAGAAGCACGCCGTCGGCGACGTCGTCGGCACCCTCGGCTTCGCCGATGAGCTCGTCGCCCTGCTCGCATGCCCCGCCTGGGGGCTCGTCTCCGACCGCCTCGGCGTGCGCTGGGTCGCCGTCCTCGGGTACGCCATCCTCGCGTGCGCCCTCGGCCTGCTCGTCCAGGCGCGCAACGTGTACCCGCAGCTGCTGCTCGCTCGCATTCTCTTCGCCGTCGGCGGGTCCGCCACGTAAGGCTCTTCGATCCGTCAAATCATTGAAAAGGTACTCCGTGCTCGTACTAACGGCCTGCAGGGCCACCATGGTCACGGCAATCCTGCCCACTTTGACCAATGACTCCGAGCACGAGCCGGCCGCCGCGCCGGAGACCACCACTGCCACCACCACCACCATCCTCAGCAGAAGCACCACCAGCAGAAGCCCCGCCAGCGGCCCGCGCCCCGTGAGCAGCGGCGGCAAGCCGTCCGTCCTCGCCGGCTACGTCGGCCTCTTCACCGGCTGCGGCGCGCTGCTCGCCCTCTCGCTCTTCTTGCCCCTGCCCGCCCGGTTCAGCGAGATCGACGGCGTCACGCCCGGCCAGGCCGTCGAGTACTCGTTCTACGTCGTCGGCGCCGCCGCGCTCGTCGTCGCCGTCCTGGTCGCCTGGGGCTTGCGCGACATCAAATCCGAGAGGGGCAAAGGATGGCGCCTGCTCCTCGGGCTGAAACCCAAGCGCAGTGCGGACGCCTCCGCCAATGACGACGACGACGACGACGATTGCGACGCGCGAGACGCAAGCGCTGCATCCAAAAAAGTGGGTTTTTCCTCCACCTACACTTCTCTCCTGTTCGAAGCAAAGCGTTGCTGATCTCTTCGCGCCCAGGTCATCCCCTACCTACACCTCGTCAAGGCCTCGGTCCGCCTCGGCTTCACCGACTCCAGGATCGCCCTCGGCTACCTCGGCGGCTTCGTCGCCCGCGCCTCCACCGTCGCCATCTCCCTCTTCATCCCGCTATTCGTCAACACCTTCTTCATCCGCAACGGCTTCTGCCAGGGCGCCCCCAACGACCCCTCCCCGGACCTCAAGCGCGAGTGCCGCGAGGCCTACGTCCTCTCCTCCGTCCTCACCGGCGTCGCACAGCTCATGGGCCTCCTCTGCGCCCCGCTCTTCGGCCACTCCGCAAGCCGCCTCGCCCCCGGCCGCGTCAACTGGCCCGTCGTCGTCGCCGCCGTCTTCGGCATCCTCGGCTACCTAGCCCTCCCCCGCCTGCCCAGCCCGGAGATCAGCAACGTCGACGCCCGCGGCGGCAGCCCCTTGATCCTGCTCGCCGTATCCCTCGTCGGCATCAGCCAGATCGGCTCCATCGTGTGCAGCCTCGGCTCCCTCGGCCGCGGCATCCTCGCTGTCGACGCCGGCCCCGCGCCCTCTCCAGCACCTCCAGCAGCAGCACGCCGGGGCCTCGCCCGCTCTCCTGGCGCAGCCGCGCCCGTCGAGAGCCAGCCCCTCATTTCTTCGAGAGCGCACAAGGACACGTCCCGCGTGTGCCTCAAGGGCTCCATCTCGGGCGTCTACTCGCTCTGCGGCGGCGCGGCGATCCTCATCCTCACCAAAGTCGGCGGCCTCCTCTTCGACAAGTGGTCCAACGGGGTGCCCTTCTACATGATGGCCCTGTTCAACGCGGTGCTCCTCGTGGCGACGCTCGTCGTCGATTCGTCCCACGCGTGGGCGGCTTGACAGGCGATATATATTCATGATATGCATACATGATCTCCCAACCTCTCATACATACAAGTTTTTCCTTACATAGTAATTTGGAGCATAGGCCGATAGACAGGATAATAAAGACTCTGCGCGCGAAGTATTTACAAGCTGTGCTACAGACCAACTTCTGAAGATATTGATATAGACAGATAGAATATGCAGGCTCTTGGAAATCAACGAGCCTCTGCCCCTCTCTCAAAAATACTCCGCCGTATCATACAATTAGATGCTCAAACCTGTTCAAGAAATACGGCATCCACAAATTTCAGCTTTGCTCCTCTATTCGGTCATCGGCAACATAATGCCTCAGGTTGGTTGACACAACCTCCTCCTCGTTGCCGGCGAACGTCTGTCCCGGAAAGTACCTCGGCTCGCCGAGCAGGTACCCGCCGTTGAGGTCGATCCAGATGATCATGCGCCGCAGCAGGCCGCAGAGCCCGAGGCTCGCGAGGCCGCCCCTGAGGGCGACCATGCGCCTGAGCCCGGCCATGTGGAGCCTGAAGCACTCAACGTTTCCGTGCATGGACTCGTAGGCGGCCATCTTGGCGACGGTGCCGATGAGCATGTCGCTGAGGCGCTTCTCGGCGTCGCGGAAGGCAGCGTTGATGTGCCTGAGGGCGTCCTGCTTGATGAGGAGCGTCTTGAACCCGAGCTCGGCAGCGACGCCCTCCTTGACGCTCGAGATGTTGGCCGCGGCGAGGAGCATGACGACCTGGAACGCGGAGGCGTCGGTGGTGACGAGGCGGAACCAGTGCGTGCGCAGCAGGCCCTTGTTGCCCGGCTGGTCGAGCTCGGGTATGTCCACCGCCATATGGGAGATGTCTGGGGCCGTTTGGTCAGCAATGGGGCCCTTGTCCGCGCGAGGGTCCCGAGGGAGGGAAGGTATGCCGACTCACAGTGATCCACCAGGGGAGGGAAGTAGGCCCTCCAGGGTCCGGGATAGGATTTGAACGGGTCGACACGGCCGCCCCCGAGGCCGCGGTCCATGGAGAGGAGCAGTGGCCAGGCAGACATCATCTCGCCGCCTTGGGCCAGTGCCATGCCAAGAGCCCCTGAGCTGCGGACGACCATTGCTGTTTGTGCTCCGTCGTCGTCGACCTCCAGCTCGTAGGTAACAGCGACCTGGAGCCTCTTCCGCCGCTTCTTCTGGGATAGATCATCGACAGTTCTCTGCTTTTGCTGCTGCTGCTGCTGCTGCTGCTGCTGCTGCTCCTTGGTCAGGGTTTGAGCATCTTCCAGAGGGCCAGAGAGGTTTGCCGGCCCGTTGAGCAGCACGGCGGGCTGCTTCTGATGCTGGGCAAAGTGGGCTTTCCAGCCCTGCTTGGAGAGGTGGGATCGGGTCCTCTTGCTCAAGCCCCCCTTGAGTTGCTCTGGACGGTCCCCGACGACGAACTCGAACGTCGTGACCGAGGTGGTCACTGTGGAGGAGACAATGGTAGCAGGCATGGCAGCGTCGAGACAGGCAATGATGGGCCAAAAGTTGAAGATTTCCGGGACAGGATGGGCAGAGTGTCATTGATCAGTTGGTTCTTATTGAGAATAGAACCTACCAAGAGAGACAAAGAAAAGGGGCAGAGGAAGAGGTAGGGCAGGCCCTCAGGGTGTGAGAACGGATCCGGGACACGGTGAGGGCACGGCAAGAGCCCCCTTCCGCCTTCCTCTCCGTCTCTGCCGCGGCTCCTGCCTCCGTCCTCGAGACCTCTTGGCCGCGCTTTCCGTCTCTACTACTAATCGATCAATGATTTGACCGACGACCCGGTTTCCCAAGTTGTCTCAGCTGTTCCTTCCTCATCGAGGGACTTGCTTTTGGCCGCTCCCACGTGACCGAGAGATCCGGATCGAGCCAACCAGGTCGGAGTGACTCGCCCTCGTCCCTCGCCGAGCCCTTTAGCATCGCAAGAGAATTGCGGTGCGATCCAGACCTGCAGGTATCACGACGGTAATACGGAGAGCCGCAATGAGAAAGGAGAGAGGGGGAGAGGGGGAGCAATGGTGGGTAGCTCAAGTCCTCCATCCGCGCGATTCGGCGAGCAGGGCAGTGGTGGTCTCAAACAAATGGTCAAGGCTCGGATCCTCGACCCAGTTCGTTGGCCGAGCTAAAATCGACGAGACATCTCGGCAGGTGAGGAGGGCTTTTTGGATTGGTGCGGCCGTATGTCCAGAGTCCGGTCGCCCGCACTTGTTGGTTGCCTGCGGATTCCTCGGGGCAGCAGCCTCAGGAGACCCTTTGATCAGAGGTGCGGAGTCGACTCTCACACTCTGTGGCTTTGTAGTCGTGGAGAACCAACCGTCGGGCTCCCGGTCTTTGCTCCGAGAAGATGAGCAAAAGTGAGGCCCCTGACTTACAGCGGGGACAATTGTGAGGAGTCTACTCCGGCCATACGAGTCTGTACGAATACAAGCGTCATATTGGCTCATGATCGCTCCGGCGCCCTGAAACAGGATGTCTATGGTGCCAATCTTGGGATGAAACACGGTGACCGAGTGCAACCATCAATCAATTGCACAGTGTGAGCCTCCCCTGCGAACACCCGCTCGCGGACTCGGAGCCTCGTGCGAATCGGGCCTGGAGAGCTTCATCTCGATGGAGGGACTACAGGTAGGAGGTAGTGCACATCTGACCTCTCGGTCAGCCACAGCCACAGCCACAGCATGTCTTACCATCGGCGCCACAACGCCACACAGCGTGTTGAAGCATCACCATCACCATCACCATCATCGCGAACAACTTCCACCCAGACTCAGCACCTCAAAGATTCAACTTCAACAAACAGCACCCCTTCGGCATCCAACCATAATGGCTCCCGTCGATAGAGTTGATCACGATGGCATTGAGCGTACGTCCTCACCCTCCCTCCACTTTCAACACACCGGCTGACCCCCTCCCAGAACAGCTCAAAGACATCATCCAAGACTTCTACCAAATCATGGTCCAAGTCTCAACCTACGACTCCATGGGCCGCCCCAGCAAAGACGTCCTCTCCACGCAAGTGTGCGTTCTCCCTGAGTTCCATCCATCAGTGTTTCCGCATTCCCCGCTAACCCGCCCATTTCCCCCCCAGGAAAACCCTCTCCGAGTCCCTCCAGAAGCTCCACGCCTCCGCCTCCCCGCCCAACGCCCTCCCCTCCGTGCCCCCCGAGCTCCTCGAATACGTCGAAAACGGCCGCAACCCGGACATCTACACCCGCGAGTTCGTCGAGCTCGTCCGCCGCGGCAACCAGCTCGTCCGCGGCAAGCGCCGCGCCTTCGCGTCCTTCCGCGACGTGCTCGCCGAGCAGATGGCCGCGGCGATGCCCGAGCTGCGCGACGACGTCGCCCGCGTGCTCGAGGCCACGGGTGGCAGCGCGGCGACGGTGCGCGCGGCCGTCACGCTAGCGAGCAGGCCGGCGAGCGCGGCGGGCGCGGGGGACGCCGGGGCCTAGGCGGGCGTCCCTGGTCCTTCTTCTGCTTCTTCTTCTTCTTCTTCTTCTTCGTGTGCGGGGAGGTAAAAGGCTTGTCTGGGGCAAGTCGGCGGGATGAGTAGCATCGAGGCGTTTTCGGATTTGATACCCTGGCTTGCGCGTTTTGGACACATCAATTATCTATTCATGCATCATACGGCTTTTGCCTACAACATCACACCCGAACCCGAGTTTACCAAAGTGAAAGTGATGGAATCGCAACACCTGATGAATATGATTCTCGGCACGGTCACACAAAGCACCTGCCATCAGGCCATCAGCTGGAGAATGTCTTTGGTAAATGTATTCATCTACCTCAACCCTCTTCATCTCCTATAAGCCTCGCCAACCCTCATCCAGCACGTCCAAACCCTCGTCATGCCAATCTCCATCCCCATCGCCATGTCCCTTCTCCATTTGTCTTTTCCTCTCAGCATCTTTCGGCATATCATTGCTTCTCGGACCCCAACGAGCTTCATGCCTGTCCTTCCACTCCAAGGTCCGTCTTCAACCGCCGACCAATCAATCGTCCTCGAGCAGTCATCTGCAGTACCGGCATCTTCCTCCGTGACTCTCCTTATTTTTCACCAGCTTCCCATCATCGCGTCTCGTTGGAAGAATTCATGAAGGAAGGGCACCACAACCCAACAACAAAACAAGCATGGAGGGAATGGAAATAGAAATAGAAATAGAAATAGGACGAGACCAATAACTCAGAAAAGGGGGAAAAGGTAAATAGCAACAAGAAAAAGATGGATAGTCTTGCATTTCTCTCTCTATCCCCTAAACGCCTCAACAATGGAAAACTCCTTATCCCTGAGAAGTAAACACAAAGCACAACCGACCGGGAGGAGAGAAAAACTCCAAACCAGAAGAAAAACCTTCAGAAGGACCCAAATGGAAAGTAGGAAACGAGCCAGGGGGTTGGGCTGAAGAAAGATTTGGGCAAATGATAGAGAAGGCATTTTAATGGGGAAAAGGGGGGGCAAAAATAGAAAAGGAGAAAAAAGAAAAAGAAACATGGTCTATCCTGCTGCGCTGCTGCGTCTGCTGCTCCGCCGCCGCGAGTCAAATTTCACACACGTGGATACAAACACCATGGCCGCCAAGCCCAGGAGCACCAGCGGCAGCGGAAGCAGGACAAGCGCCGCCGTGAGCCAGACGCCGTGTTGCCGGACGGCGTCGATGAGCTCACCGTGCCTCCTGGCCTTGCGGCGCTGAGGATCGCTCCGTAGCTTGCTGCCCCTGCCTCTGCCTCTGCCTCTGCCTCGGCCTCTGTCTCTGTCTCTGCCGCCGTGCCTGCTTCTTGACGCGTAATGGTGGTCTCTATGGGATGATGGGTCACCTGAGCCATCGTCATCTTGAAAATGATCCTCCTCGCCGTCCAGCCCCTTTTCGTCTTCTTGGTCTTGGTCTTGGTCTTGGTCTTCTTCTTCTTCATCATCATCTTTATCATAGTCGTCTTCTTCAGCTTCTTCTCCTGTATCATCGTCGGCGGGTCACGAGAAAGGAAATCCAGCTCCTCCGAAACCCCCTCGCGATCGGCCACCGGCGCCGGCGTTGCCAAAGTTGAAGCTGGCTCCTCCGGGAAACCCGCCAGCCCCGCCGAAACCGCCACCCCCCCCGGGGAATCCGCCAGCCGATCGGAAGCCGCCGCCGCCGCCGCCGCCGAAGCCGCCCTGGTTGCCCATCATGCTGAAAAGGATCTCGGGGTCGATGCCGCCCATGCCGCCGCCCATGCCGCCGGAGCTGAACATGTCCGAAGGATCTAGCAGATCATCGCCGTTGTCGTAACGAGCGCGTTTCCTGGGAGGAAAAAAAGAAGAAATTTCATTAGCATGTTGACCAAAAAGGGAAGGGCAACCAAGGTGTCACGATTTTTAATACATACTGAGGATCGCTCAACGTCTCGTAGGCTTCCTGCATGTCCTTGAACTTGGCCTCGGCTTCTTCGTCGCCGGGGTTCTTGTCCGGGTGGAGCTTGACGGCCATTTTTCGGTACGCGCGCTTGATGTCGTTTGCGTCGGCGTCCTTTTCCAGGCCCATGATCTTGTAGTAGTCCTTGCGCTGCGTCTTCTTGAGCTCGAGCTCGGCCTTGCGGATCTCCTTGGGGATGGTGCGGTCTTCTGGGTCCATCTCCTGAATGGACTTCCACTCGCGCACTGAATCCTCCCACTTGCCGGAGAGGCCGAGGGCGTTTGCCTTGGTTTTGCGGGCCTTTGTGTAGCCCGGGTCGAGACCGACGGCCCGCTCAGAATCGGAGATGGCCTCGTCGTACTGCTTGAGCTTGATCTTGCACTGGGCGCGGTTCTGCAGCAGCTTGGCGTTCATGCTCTTGTTGGTGGGGTCGATGTCGAGGGCCTCGGTGTACTTTTGGATGGCGGCCTGCAGGCGGCCGGCCTTGAAGTCGGCATTGCCCTCCTCCTTCATCCTGTCGAGCTTCTGGACGATGCGCAGCCACTTGATGGCGTCCTTGAAGTCGGGATCGCAGTTGGCGGCCATGCGGAAGGACTGGATCGCCTTGTCGTTCTCGCCCTGGCCGTAGAGAACGCGGCCGCGGAGGACCAGGGCCTCAGGGTCCTGGCTGTTGTTGCGCAGGAGGGAAACGGCGATGCCCTGGGCCTCGGCGAGGGAGTTCTCTCGGCCCATCCTGAGGTGGGCCTCGCCTCGCATCAGCTGCCACTTGCGGGGCCTGTTGACGCCGTGGCCGAGGCCGCGCTCGGCCTGGTCGAGGGCGTGGAGGACCATGGACATGGCGGTGCCGCGGTGCAGGGTGTCCCGCGCGGACTTGATGTGGTGGAGCATCTCCTTGGCCGGGGCGGTATCCTTGACGGACGGCGCGGGATGGATGCGACCAAACGTCGTGATGGCCTCCTCGGGGCGCCCCAGACCGGTGTAGATGCGGGCCAATCGCAGGAGGACCTTTGCGTTCTGCGGGTCGATGTCGGCGGAGCGGATGCAGTCATCCAGCGCCTTCTCGAAGTTTCCATTTGACATGTAGGCAGCGGCCCGATTGCCCAGATACAGGGCTGACTTGGGAAACAGTTCGACAGCTAGTAAGCCGAACAAGCAAGAAGTGATAAAGAAAGGAGAGAAAGATTAGCGATTTGTTCCCATGACTAATCGGAGAGACGACGAATGCGAGGAGTGTTCAAGATTTTTCTCTTGACATTTCCCTTTTCTCACACAGACACACACAGAGACACACACACACACTCTCTCTCTCTCTCTTTTGCTCTCTCTTTCTCTCTCTCTTTCTCTCTTTCTCTCTTCCTCTTCAAAATCGGTTTTTGGGGGGGGGGGGGGGGGGGGACACTTTTGCTGTTTTTCC
>NQYS01000002.1:496790-522573 GCA_003055955.1 Escovopsis sp. AC | reverse complement strand
GGGGGGGGAAAGGATAGTCCCGTAACAAGGTTATGCCGGATACTAAGTTGGAACTCGGAAGAACCGAATGGAGATACTTTGTCCAGGCAGGTCTAAGGCGATAAGCGGGCATCAAGAGAAAAAAAAAGAAATTGAAAGAAAAAAAGACGGATTGATTGATCAATACCTTCAATGGGCTGAGGCTGCTCGCTAAGACGGAGTGGATGTGGGCCGCACTGTATGGGGCTGATTGATTGGGGTGTTGATGCCGTCTCCAGCGGGCAGCAGGCACTGAGAGGGCCGCTGTCGAGGGGCTTGCGGGGGGGTTGAAGCGGCCCGCGTGGATTGATAGTACGAGCCCGATCTGGCACTGTGATCGTGATAGGGTAGGCGGGCTGTGCACTCTATGTAGATTGTATTAGTAAGCAGACTCGACGTGTACAGTGCGGATGTTCAATCTTCAACTCTGAATGGATGGATGAATGAAGGAGGGAGATGATGGACAGGAAGGGCTGAGCGCGGAAGAGAATGATGAGAGACTGTAACCAGAGGCTGCGTACAGTATCAATATCGCTGTTGAAGAGGCAGGCGACAGAGAGCCAGACGATGGATGGATGGATGGATGGATGGCATTTGTGAAGGATCAAAGTCTAGGAGGGGGAAGTGAGCTGGGTCACCCTCTTGACACTCTCGGAGGCTCCAAGAGTTCAAGGATCCAAAGGAGAGGAGGAGAGGAGGGGAGAAGAGAGGAGAAGAGAGGGTCACGTCAGAAGTATGGCAGAGTGGTCTCGTCTGGAGCCACACGCGGATTTCACTGGCTCTCCGTGCTTGACCGCATCTGCCGATAATGTATCCATATCTGGATGAATTGGTGGATGCAGCCAGAGGTCATGAATGAATCAGACAAGTAGGTATGTACGGAGTAGTAGATGCCTTGGAAACCAATTGCTATCTGCGACGTTGCCTGTGCGAAATACCACGGGTCATTGAAGGGACGATGGCACTCCTCCCACCACAACCGCGTCCTCGACGGCATCATCTACGAGGAGTCCTCGTCCGCACTGCGGGTTGCTCCTCTCTGGGAACTCTCCTGCTTCACGGTATTGACCTGTGTCCCAAACGACAAGATCCATTCACGGCCATGTATCGCTACCCAGAGGTCGGGCCGCCGGGCGCGCGGGCTGCGAGGTGACGGGAACCAGCGCAGGGGCGGCCATGACGACGCCCCAACCGACAGCGGCAGACAATGGCCTGTTTTCATGGGAAACAGGCTCTGTCCGGAAGTGTGAATGATCTTCGAACAAGACGCACGAGCATCTTGTGATCTTCGCTCTCGTCCATTGCCAACCTTGCTTCTTCGCAGACCAGAGTGACGGGCCTCTGCTCGCTGGAATCACCGGCGCGGAGCATCCATCTGTGCCAATACGAATATGTAGATTGTTTACCAAGCAATCCATCCTCGTACGAGTACAGGTACTACTAACCCTTTGGATGCGTGCTGGATCGCCCGGGCCTCCCGCCGCCGTGCTCGATGGCGGGCTGGCTGAGGGTTCCTCCTCCTCCTCCTCCTCCTCCTCCTCCTCCTCCTCTCCCCGTGAATGCGGCCCGCAGCCCAATGAACCGTGCAGCCTGTATTTTGCCTCTCTCCAGCCCCAGACAGATGCACCGCTCGGTCCGGATCCCCCTGATCCTTGGAAAAGGCATCAGCTCTCTGGATCACGGAGTATCAGCATCTCATCTCAGGTCTTGATATCGCGAGTCTCGACATTACGGGGGTCCAGCACAGTATGAATTTCTCCCGTTGGCTCTCTCCGCTAGCGCCCCGTTTGTAAAATATTGATATATTCATCTACCCGTCAAAGGTACTCACTTCTTGCCTCTAACGCGTTGTCATGATTCTAGAAGCTTCAGTGGGTCCAAAGATTCCAGAGCCCGGACTTCCGACTCCCGACCCCGGATTCGAGACTCCAGAACCTCGATCGAAGTTGGCGGCACCGAGGACTCGCAGTCTGCAGACGCGCCGGCAGTGAAACACGAGCACAAGTGGGACGGTCTCCGGCGGTCCCGACTCGTGAAACCCGCCGATGAGTCGCGGCAGACGTCCCTGGGCCCAGTGATCGACTCATGGTTTCAACCGGACTGATACTTGACAGTCATCGGCCTAGATACATGGACCGGGAAGCACATTGGATGGCACTCCGCACATCAACGGAGACGAGACTGTCGGGCATTGGGGAGGCATTCTCCTTATTCATTCAGCCAGAGGGATCTTCCCCGTCAGTAACAAGCCTTGGTGTATGTCAACAAGATACATGTACGTGCACCGCGGACAATTTCACCTGGGAAGCGTTTCGGATCTCAGGAAGCAGATGATATTCATTATGCATTAACCCATCGATCTGGATGTCGAGCGGCGTCGAAGAGCGCGCCCGAGCCAAGATCCCATAGTAGCAGAAACGGTGACAGACGATGAAATGACAAGGCGTGGGCGGGCATGACAGACAGCTATTCGTACAAAATACAGTGCCCAACAACGCATAGCAGTACTACTAGCATGTGGGTGGCACTCGACCGGATCGCCTTCGCAGAGACAGGCAATGTAAGGTAGCCAGGCAGGCAGGCAAGTGGGCAAGTAGATGGGGAGGTGAGAGATGACGACGGCTACTGATCCTCGGAGCCCTGGTGCGAGCCCCCCTCCGGCCCGCCGCTGGCTCCCATGATGGAGTTGACGAACTCCTGGTACCGGAACACCTCCCCGCGCCTGGCCGCCATGTGGGCGTTCATGTTGCGGTTGAAGGCCCGGCGGCCCGTGAAGCCGGCGACCACCTTGTCGACCTCGGCCGCGCTGAGCGCCCGCTGGCCCGCCTCGGGCGGCGTGCTCAGCAGGGCCTCCTTGAGCTCGGCCCAGTCGACCTGGCCGCTGTCGTCGTCGTCAAATGTCGAGAAGGCGGACATGAGCTCGCTGCTCGGCGAGAGCACCGCCAGCGTCTCCGCCAGCGAGTTGAGAAACGCGGCCAACGTGAGCGTCTGCGGCTTCGACGGGGGAAAGAAGAGGCCCACGTCGGTGGGACCCGAGGGCAGACCTGGCGGACGGGAGAAACATAAAGTGGTTAGTCGGGCAGAACGGCACAGAAAGACGAGAAGGGTCTGAAAGGAGAGAAGGGGGGGGGGGGATGGTGGGGAGAGAAGGGGAAAGAGGTAAAACCGCCAACAGAGGCGAAAAGGAAGGTCGGTCGCATACCGAGTTGGGTGAGCATGTCTGCTACATCTTCCTTCGTGACGACGCCGTCGCAGTCTCGGTCAAGGATCTGGAAGCCATCCCTTAACGTCCTGACCTGCGCCGGCTGGAGCTGCGAGAGAGCACTGCCTCCACCCAGGGACTTTGACGACGTACCCCATCCAGACGAAGACGGTCTCCGCGGCGAGGTGACCATCTTGCTCTCAGGGTTTTCCTTGTCCTTTTCTGGCGTCGTCGTCGTCGTGTTCGTCGTCGTCGTGCTTGTCACGTTCGTCACGTTCGTCGTGTTCGTCGTGTTCGTCGCCGTCGTCGTCGCCGTCGCCGTCGTTGTCACCTCATGGGGGCCCGGGGGAGTCGTCGGTCTCGCGGCCCGCGGGGTGGTGGTGTGACTGGTGTCCCTGGCCTGCTTCTGCTCGGTGTCGTGCTCCGCCTTGCTCGGGGATCCGTTCGGCGTCACGGTGAAGTACCGCAGGGGCGAGGGCGATGCGGGCGTCTCTGCTCTTCGGAAGGGGGAACTGCGAGCGGTCGGCGGTGATCCATAACCTAGCGGAGACGGCTTGTAGGTCGAGGGCAGGGACTGGTGATGACAGCAGGCGCATCGTTAGCAGCATACATAGCACACACTGGTATGGCTGCATGACGTGTGGGCTTTTGGCCGAGAATTCGGAGTACTGGCTCGTGCCGTACCCCGTACTCGTACCCCGTGCTCCGTACCATGATGTAAATGATTGATTGGGTGGTGGTTTTAAAGGGGGGGGAGAAGCTGCCGGGCCCCCAGAGAATGATCCCTAGACCAAGATCGTCCTAGAGAGGAGATACCGCAATCCGAATGGAGAAGCGGAGAGCGGCTTTGTGGCTTGGTTGGCCAAGGAACAGCGACGTGGTGGACACTGGAGACTGGAGGACCCAGAATTTCGAAGGACGGAGCCGGGAGCGCTCGAGAGAGGCTGGGGATTGGTGCAATGCGATTCGGGACCCTGCGGGCGGAGTGTGGCTATGTATGTAGATTGAAGACGTGCGTCGATGGAAAGATTAGGACGTGGAGTTGCTGCCGCGTTATGGAGCGCTGTGGTTGGAGAACGCGATGGGGGCATGACGAGCATCAATTTGATACGGAGAGACAGGAAGACAGAGTAAACAAATCAAGAGCCCCTGGCAACGGCAGCCTCGTAGGTGTGGCTTGACAGTGTGATTGTGGCTGATGGAGTGCACAATGGCAATCCTAGAACCTGCTGCGCCACAAGCCTGCTCGACGGTTCCTGGCCGGCTCGAGAGCTCATCAGCGATTGACATTGATACCTCTGCTCCGTACTCCGTATATCGATCATCTTCATATGATTTACGGAGTACGGAGTATTCTTTTGGATATGACCTACCTATTAGAGAGCTAGGTAGTAATGAGTAACGGTCATACGGAGTACCGTAATGTCTGCAGCTCTCATCCATCAATCTCGGCCGTGCGGCGTCATCGCTGGCCAACACGATCTGTACTGTGCAGCTGCAGGGTAGCTCGAGATGTTGTTGAATCAACATACATATGGCATTTCCCCTTTCGGCAGACGTGACATGGAGCCCCATCACCTTGACCTCAACCTCCCCCGGAAGCTCATCTCCAGGAGATCCGACTCCAATCGCAAAGCTCACGCAGCACGACTTCACGCAATTGTCTTTGCAGCTCCTGATTCCGAGGTATCCCACAATTGATTGACCTCGCAACCACTGATACCAATCTTTCGTCGCCTCGGCTCGCATCGCCCGTGCGCTCGCTGGTTGCCTGCTCCTGCGACTCCGCTGCTGCCTTGCACGATACCCTCCTCCGTGCTGCCCGAGCTCTGTTCAAGGGAGGGGGGGGAAACTCTTTGATGAGTCCAGGTAGGGGCTAACTACCGGTTGTCCACAAGACATAAGCTCTGCCAATTCCCACAAGTGACAGCCCATCTGGAGTTGGATCTCTTCCCACAAGAGCTCGCAGACCGCTCGAGCCAGAGAAACGCCCGAGGGTTCTGCTCCGTATCTGTAGGTGATCGAGCGTTCCCCATTGGGAGCTGCAGCTTGAAGGGCTGGTGATCCACCGAGCAGCATCACATCACACCTCGGCCGTGATCCGATTCCCGCTGCTGCCGATCACAACTCACAACCTGCACCTCGTTTTAACCTGTCGTCGCTGTGCTTACACATACTGTCCAGATACCATCCAACGCCTGCCTATCTCTGCGCCGGCTGATGAGAATTGGTCGATGAGAAGGCGCTGGAGAAGATCGGATCATAGGTAGACTCAAGTAGGGTCCCTTCCGGCGCGGCAGCTTGGCCCCCCCATCTCGGTCTCCATCTCGGTCTCCATTTCTCGGCATCGGTGGTGGCGCCATTTCCCCAGCCATGCCCAGATCATCCGGCGCCAACCTCGACTCCGAGGCCCCCTCGCACCATCGCCAGGCATCGCTGTCCTCGTTCCCCGCGTCGCGGTCCTCCTCGCAGATGTCTCTCAGCTCGCGGCCGTCAAAGTCGTCCCACGCACACCCGCCCGAGGCCGACCGCTCCTCCACCATGAGCCACAAGGCCAAGAATGCGTCGACAGGATACATCTCACCGCACGCATCCCTCCTGGCGCCGCCGCGACCGGTCCCGGCCACGGCACCGGCCCCCCGGCGCCGGCTCCGATCTCAGTACCCCAGGGGCTCCGCGGCCAACCATGTCGAGTACATCTTGGTCGCCTCGTTCGACATCGACCGCGGCCCCGTCATGGACCACCAGTATCCCGTGGCCATCACCGGTGACGAGAACATGTTAGCCGAGCTGATGCTGCCGGATCAAGCACACGCCCGTAACCAGGACTGGACCATTTTCTTCCTCCACAAGGACACCTCCCAGGAGGAGGAGGATGAGGTGCGGCAGGAAAAGGAGCGGCGTAGGGCGAGGCGGAGGGCGCGGCAGGAAGCGGCCGCTGACGAGGCCGGCGGGAGGGAGGGTTCGGATGAGGCCCAAGGGAAGAGTGAGGGGGAAGACGTCGAGCATGTGGACCACTACGACCTGGATGATGACGACTCCACCGACAGTGAATCTGATGACATTGAGGGCCCCCCGCTTGTCTACGTCCTGAACCTGGTGAACACTAAGCACGACAAGAGCGTGAAGCGAGGCGCAGTCGTCAAGGCAATGGCGATCTGCACGAGACACCCCTTCTTACATATTTACAAGGTGCGTGATGACTCCCAATTCCTCGCCTGTCTCGTGGGCATCTGTGTTCTGAGATACGTTGAAGCTGATTCTCCGCGCCCCTCTTTAGCCGCTCCTGCTGCTCGCCCTGGAAGAGTACTTCAAATCGCCCAAGCCAGAGACGCTTTCCATGCTGTACGAGTCGGTCAATGCCATGGACCTGTCTCTCATGCCCAAGCTCAGTCTCCTCGAGCGGAACCTGCTCCTGGCCAGCGAGAACAAGGATCTTTTTGTGGAGAAGTTTGAGCGGATGATCCAGGTGCGGATGGCGGAGGACAGGAGCGAGCTCGCGACCGCCGGAACCGTCGACAGGAGCCGCAGCCCCCAGTTCAGGAGCATCTCCAGGACCGGCACCAAGGCGTACCACGAGGGCGGCCACTCGGCCTACTCCGTCGCCCGCGACACGCACGAGTTCGAGAGCAAGGTCATGTACAAGGGCATCCCCATCCCCATCAAGGTGCCGACGGCGGTCATGCCGGAGACCGTGGGGGACTTCTCGCTCATCAAGCTGATCCAGAACTTCTCGGACCCGCACGCCAAGTCGCCGCAGCCGTTCGCGCTGCACCCGCACCTGACGACCAACGGGGCCAACACGCACCCCATCATCGTCCTCGTCAACGCCCTGCTCACGCAGAAGAAGGTCATCTTCCTCGGGCACAACATGCCGTCCGGGGAGGTGGCCGAGGCGGTCCTCGCGGCGTGCGCGCTCGCCTCGGGCGGGATGCTTCGCGGCTTCACGCGGCACGCGTTCCCGTACACCGATCTCACCAAGGTGGACGACCTGCTCAACGTGCCCGGCTTCATCGCGGGCGTCACCAACCCGACGTTCGAGATGCACCCGGAGTGGTGGGACATCCTGTGCGACCTGCCCACCGGGCGCATCAAGATCAGCAGCAGCATCGAGATGCCGCCGACCCCGCAGGGCCTCCTGTACTTCCAGCAGCGGCACCCGAGCCTCGCCAGCATCGCCAGCGGCGCCAACAACATCACGCAGGACCTGACGGGCGACGGCGCCTTCATGAGCGACATCCTCCGCAGCATGGCCACGAGGCGCGGCGAGCGCGCGATCCGCGCCAAGTGGCGCGACTGGATCATGAAGTTCACGCGCATCGCCGCCCAGTTCGAGG
Organism: Escovopsis sp. AC; assembly: GCA_003055955.1. NCBI lineage: Eukaryota > Fungi > Ascomycota > Sordariomycetes > Hypocreales > Hypocreaceae > Escovopsis > Escovopsis sp. AC. Next base: position 515,016 of record NQYS01000002.1, on the reverse strand, counting down.
AGAGCGTGTACGGGTCGAGCGCCCTGCACCCCAGCGGCGAGGGCCACGACCTCCCCATGGGCGCCATCAGCGGTCACGGCTTCGTCTGGACCGACGACACGGCCAAGTACAGGGAGCTCGCCAGCAACGCCGCCCGCATCGAGGGCTGGCGCAACACCCGCAGCTACTACAGCTTCATCGAGGTGCGTCTGGCAGCCGGGTTGCAAAGTCCAAGAACCGATAAGGAGAGACAGAGACAGAGACAGAGACAGAGACAGACAGCAGCTAACCGCGGTGCAGGACATCTCGCGCTCGTACAACGCCCGGCCGCTCAAGGGCCTGGACCTGGCGCACATGCACGACCGGCTGCGCCTGCAGCGCCTGACCCCCGACCAGAGCCGCGACATCTACCTCACGCTCAACCAGCACATCCACTCCTACGACGAGATCTGCCTGCTGCTCGACGTGGCGCCCGAGTCCCATGCGGGGCTGTTCTACATCGCGCTCGGCCTCTTCCACAAGGACAGGGACGTCAGGGTCAAGACGGCCGACCTGCTGGAGCGCATCGCCGACCACGAGGCCGGGCAGCACTGGTGGAAGAGCCTCAGCCGGTTCCAGAAGCTCGCGCTGAAGCGGATCCGCAAGGATGCCACGGCGGCGGCGGCGGCGGCGGCGGCGGCGGCAACGGCCACGGGGATGGGTCCGATGGATGCCGAGGGGCCGGGGAAGGCGGCGCCCGCACTGCCCTAGTGTGGCAGGGCGGTTCGAGCCATGGCGGGGCGAAGGATTGGCACTTGGTGATGGGATAGATGTAATGGCTGCGTGATTAGAGATTCATCTGAGGGGAACGAAGAGCAGACTAGAACTTTCAAGAATGGATGCGCGCCGAGACAGCTTCACGTATTGCTGCCCTCATCGCCCGAGCGGTAGTGCGCCTCATACACTGAAAAGGAGGCGTGTGGGTTTCACCCAGAAAGGAGATATTTCACGGCCCGCATTTCCCCCATGTCGCGACCGACCCCCTTTTGAGGCTATTCGTGAAACTGGATGCACATATGAACCCCCCCCCCCCCCCGGCGGGTCATGGTCAATCCCCCCACCCTCTGCGACGAGTGCTCACAAAAGACCAAGATGCTTCGCGGCGTGCTTGACATGGTCCTCCGCAAAGGTAGAGATGAAGAAGTACGAGTGATCATAGCCCTGCGTCTCGCGTCAGCCAAATCACACATGATGTCCGAGTTCTATTCAAGCGAGGGCATCAAGGGCTTCAAAGGGGCAAAAGGGCACGTACGTCTTGGTAGCGGAGCGTCAGGCCCTGGATCCCCGCTGCCTTGGCCGCCTCCTCGAAGTTCTCGGGCAGCAGCTGCCTCTGCTTGTAGAAGTTGTCCGCGGTGCCCTAGCCGCTCATCATATCAGCTCACGTTCTGCATCTGGGGAGCGCCTCCTGTAGAAGCTCGTGCGGAGAGATGGAGCAAGGGGGGTCGGGACAAGGGGAAGATGGGGACGCACGACGTCGACGAGGGCATTCAGTGGCCCGTGCTTCCAGTGCTTTACGAGCTCGGTGGCGTCGTGGCGCTTCCACAACTCCCTGTCCTCGTCGCCAAAGTAGCCCGTGAAGGCCTTGTCGCCCCAGGGGCAGAGGCTCGGGTTGGCGATGGGCGCCCAGGCGCTGACGCTCCTGTAGCGGCCGGGGCTCTTAAGGTAGAGCGTGAGCGCGCCGTGGCCGCCCATGGAGTGGCCCGCGATGGAGACGCGCGTGGCGTCGAGCTCCTTGAAGTTGGCGAAGACGAGGGCCGGCAGCTCGGCGGCGAGGTACGTCTCCATGCGGTAGTGGGCGGCCCAGGGCGCGCGGGCGGCGTCGACGTAGAAGCCGGCGCCGCTGCCAAAGTCCCAGGCGTCGTGCTCGCCGGGCAGGTCGGTGCCGCGCGGGGACGTGTCCGGGTAGAGCAGGGCGAGGCCGAGCGGCGCGGCGTGCGCGTGCAGGAAGCCCTTCTCGGTGACGTTGTCGGGGGTGCACGTCAGGCCGGAGAGGTAGATGAGCACGGGGGCCGGGGTCTCGGGCGAGGCGGTCGGGGGCAGGAAGAGCGTGAAATTCATGGGCGTGTTGGTCGACGTGGACTGATGCGTGAGCTTGAGGAAGCGTCCGCCGAAGCTGTGGATGGTGGCGTTGAGGGTGAGGCCCGTCATGGTGGGGAGACTCTCGGAGGCTTCAATCTGTCTGCGATTCGATCGTGGGCTGTCTTGGGTCCGTGGGAGGCGGTGGGCGAGTTCGTCTATGTATTCACGAGGATGAGGGATTGAAGGTTTTGCGAGAGATGCTGGATATGGCTCAGACGGAGCTTCTAGGTCAAGGTTTAAAGTATGTCTCTATTGATGTCATTAGCAAGAGGTTGGTGATGCAATGTGGAGAACTACTACCAGCATTAGTCGATGCAGCCAGCTATCCAGGCGGCCCCCTCCCCCCCTCACCACCGACGAGAGATCCCCCACCTTACCTCCAAACTCTCATGCCGATGCCGGCAACTTCCACATCTTATCAGAAGAACCAAAAACTCCCAGCCGTCGACCCCATCACCGGATATAATAGCCGAGCGGAAAAGCTCAGAAGGCATGCCATGACCATCAACGCCCCTTACTCCAAACCACGCCCGTCCGCCATACCGTCAAGGCCCAGTGCCTGATTGCCGTACGAGTTGGTACTTGTGTCTATGCGTCAATGGGATCAACGCCCAACATAAACCGACAAGTCTCGCCGCCCTCCTTTTTCGTTTCCTTCCTTTTTGGGGGATTCATTTCCCCCGAATGTCTTATTTGTGGTCGTATCCATAGCAGTCAAAACTCTTAAAGTGCTTGTTCCACCCAATGGCCGCAAAGTCATATTTGTGAGGATACGTGAAGTTGACGGGCCCTACGGTGCAGCCCGTGGGGCCGAAGCAGGGCTCGCCGCAGTTGGTCATGCGAGGGTAGCAGAAGAAAGCCTCGCCGTCGGGGGCAAACGTGCGGACATTCTCGTAGTACGGCGTGTCGAGCTGGTAACATTGCGTGAAGTTGTAGACGTTGTAACTGCAGGCTCCGGTGGCATTGGCACCGGTGCAGATGAGGATCTGTCGTTAAAACGATTCAGCCTCGCGCCGTCACGAGAAGAGCTTCCATCAATCTGCAGTAGATGAAGAACTCACGCCTCCAACCTCACGACTCTGAATGGGTCCTGCGGATACTGCAAGGAACGAAGAGAGAGCGGCAGCAACGGCGGCGGCGAACAGCATGGTTGACGGGCGAGATCAAGGGGAGCGAGCGAATGCCGTTCACGTAAAAAACGAATGTCTGGAGAGAGAGAAGCGAGAGAAGAAGAGACGAGCCGGGACGCGATCGAGGATGGGAGCGAAGCGAATGCTCTGGACTCGGGGCCCTTTATATGATACTCGTACTACTCCTCGTAGTCGTCGTAAGATCCGCTACCTCGGATCTGCAAATCTCGGCCCCCGATCAAACGAATGTGGATGCTGATTTAAGGTGATGATGATGATGATGATGATGCTGATGATGCTGATCTATTGCTGATTGTGTCTCTGTTTGCCTCGTCGCGTCAGACGGGAATGGATTCCTTTCGTTTCACCTCGTCGATGGGCGTAATTCCGGGTCGCACCTGCAGAGTCTTCGCACCTGCCTCGCGTCGCAGATCCTGCACAGCCACCCCTTTGGGGAGCTCCTTCCGGCTCCTGATGCCTCGGCGCGGGGTCTCCTTCCCCACATGCGCAATGCAACCTCCGGCTTTGTGACGGGTCTGACGGGTTTGAAGGGTCTGACGGGTCTGAAGGGGCTCGGGGCCCGCCAAAGTGCTGGGCCGATTAGTAGGGGCGAGCATGCGCTGTTCCCGCATGAAACACCGGCCTGGACACGGGGTACGAGAAGGGGAAAAAAAAAAATCATCACTCGGAGAGTTGTAAAACGGCTACGGCATACTCTAGTGTTTTTCATGATGGTGCAAATGGTAATATTCGGAACAAAGCCGCGGCTAGGCGGGGGAGAGAAGGAGATGATGTCAGGCAGGGAGAGCGCCTTCCCGAACTTTTGATTCATGGCGATCGAGTTTGTTAGTGTCAATGGCAAAGACTGGTGGATCCTAAGAGAGGCTGCTCGAGCCTCGGGGTACCTGTAATGACCGCTGCGTGTCATCAGAATCTTTCCCCTATTCTTGTCCCTCAAGTAGTAATGGATGGATCTCTTGCAGGAACTTCCATTAGCAGGACAGGGGACCTCCAAGGGACTCGTCATGAACCGGAACTCCTCGGACCCCTCAAAGACACCGTGACAGCTTCCCCGAAGAGACATTGATCGACACTCTGAGGTCAGGCTGGGATCGCATCAATGCTTGGGCGAGGCTGTTGAGGACCGCTCGGTATATGTATGTACATGACCTGTTTCAGATACTAGAGGAACACCTTTCCATGGAAGCTCTTGACTGCCGGTCTCTGCTCAAGCGTTTATCCGCGGCTCCCCCTCCTCCTCGGAAACGCCGCATAGCCTTTTCGCCCATGCCCCGGATCTGATCATGGCATATTTCACTACCTGTAGTAGCGAAAGGGCGCATCTGCCCTGTCTGTCTTCTTGCTCATCTAATGCCCAAACGATGGAGAGCCTCGAGAAAACGCCGCGCTGTGTTTTTTGTGTCTTGAAATCAAAAATTTGTCGTTCGGCTACCAGCCATCAGGGCGAGGCGATGGAGGAGATGGACCGTGGATCAGTGTGTGCCTCACAGCCTGCCGTGTCCAGATTACTCGCCTCCCCGCATGAACGGAGGAATGGGTAGAGTTGGAGGAAGAGAAGAAAAAAAAATAAAGGGAAGAACATCGCAAATCACGCCGACTTTATTGGAGGAGCTCTTCGCAGGTCCAGTCCTCGTAACTGATGGACGACATGTCAGTCGCTGCTCCGGCAGACAAATGGATGGGGTAGGTAGCTTTAAACAAGGGACGTGACACTCACAAGCCGTCCGGGAGGTATCGCCGCACGATCAGGGGGATCTTCTTCTCCCTCAGCTCCTTGATCGCAATCTGCAGAGGATCCGTCTCGCCCTCGAGATCCACCAGCACCGGCGCGTTCATGCTGTTGTTTTCGGTAGCCCGACCATCAGCGAACCATTCATTGCCTTGCCAGCAAAACCCCACGGCGGATCCTCTTCCATGACAAACCTGATCTGAAGCGCGCGAGTGCCGAGGATGCGCGCCCTCTCGTACTTGGTCATATAAGGGGTCGTCATGCGCTGATCGTCGGGGATCTTCTTGTCCTTGACAGACTTGTCCTTGCCGGCATTGGCGGCGGCCGAGGGGTCGCCCGAGATGACAATGTTGTCCTGGTCCTCTCCGTGCGCGTGCTCGTCGTCGTCTTCGGGGGCCTCGGGCTCGTAGAACTCGTTCATATCCTCCTCCTCGAGCATGGGCTCATCGCTGCCGTCGAGCATTAGCATTCGGTCAGGGCACCGCCGGCGTAGAACGAGGGCTCGAACAGGGATGGAACTTACCCGCCAACGCTGACATCGTCGTCGCCAAAGTCGGACATCTTGCCGGGTGATTATGTGGGAGGTGTCTTGGGTGAAGAGATTCAGAATCACGGCTCAGGAGCGCGGTCGCAAGAGAGACTGGGATGATGCAGTGACTGAGGGTCTCAGCCTTGTCAAGGACGCTGCGAAGAAAAAGGCCTGGATCAATCCAACAAACGTCGCGATGGTTTGAAATCATCTCAGATTTTTCCGTAGCTTCGCCGGCGTCGCGAGTGGGTCCGCGGCAGGGGCGCTGCTCACCGAGCCACACCGGTACACACCGAGGCTCACCAGCCCCGCCCTCGCATATCGATTTCGGCACACACGGCACACCGCCCAAAAAGTTGCATTTTCTGCCGCCAGACCTCTCACGAGTACTCGTACTGCCAGCACTTCAATGCTTTGGGCTCGACAATGAAAGATTGGCAACGATTGAGAGGTGACGGCAGAGGAAAAGCACACACACACGATGGCGAAGCGCTCGCACACAGCAGAAGGGGCGCTTGATGCATCGCCATCGGCATCGAAACGACGCCACATCGAGGCAGACGACTGCGGCTCGAAGACGCAATTGCCTGGGCAGGACGTCCATCTTTCAGACATCCAAGACACGGCGGCAGATGCAGTAGACGACCTCTTTGAAGATGCCGACGATGGCTACAAGGACGACTACAATGACGACGTTATCGACGACGACGACAACGACGAGGACTTCACATCCGTGGCGACGCCGAGCTCGTCGGCGAACATGGAGTCGCCGGTGACGGCCGCGACGACGCCGCGGACGAAATTCCCGAGCGACTACAAGACGCTGGCGTGCAGCTGGCCCGGGTGCACCAAGTCGTTCAACCGGCCGGCGAGGCTGCGGGACCACATGAACTCGCACACCAACTCGCGGCCGCACAAGTGCACGTACCCCGGCTGCGACAAGGACTACATCGAGGACAAGCACCTCAAGCAGCACGTCAAGTCTGTGCACAAGAACGAGCGGCGGTACGCGTGCCCGCGCGAGGGCTGCGGCAAGAGCTTCGTGACGGGGACGCGGCTCAAGCGGCACCAGGCGGTGCACGAGGGCGCGGACCGCTTCCGGTGCCAGGCCTGCGGGCAGAGCTTCCGCAAGAAGGAGACGCTCAACAAGCACGTGCGCAAGGAGCACATGGGCCAGAGCGCGTACCCGTGCCCGGAGCCCGGCTGCGCGCGGGGCTTCGACACCAAGCCCGCGCTCTCCCGGCACCGGCAGCGCGACCACGGCGAGCCCCGCTACTGGTGCGCCGAGTGCCCGCCCGCCGCGCAGCCCGACGGCGCCCTGCGGCCCGTCGGCTTCACGACCGACGCCCTGCTCCAGCAGCACATGAAGCAGGAGCACCAGAGCTGCCTCTTCTGCGACTACAAGTCCGCCTCCCAGTGGGAGTTCCAGACGCACATCGACATCCACCACTCCGGCAAGACCGTCGAGGACCGCAGGACCGTCGCCTGCCCGCACGACGGCTGCCGCAAGAGGTTCACCAAGCGCTCCAACCTCAACGTCCACATCCGCACCGCCCACGAGGGCGTCCGCTTCGTCTGCGGCGACGTCCGCCTCGCCGGGCCGGGCCTCGAGCTCTGGTCCAACGACATGGGCTGCGGCGACAAGTTCAGCACCAAGGTCCGCCTCGAGGACCACGTGCGCTTCATACACCTCGGCCAGGAGCGCCCGCGGCACTCGGTGCGCATCGCGCCCAGCGGCGGCGGCGGCGGAGGCAGCAGCAGCAGCAGCAGCAGGAAGACCACCGACGTGATCGACGACCTCGCGGGCATCAGCAACGCCAAGCGGAACGCCATCAGGTGTCCCAGCTGCGGCGAGGGCTTCACCCGCTACTTCGACCTCAACGCGCACATTGCGCGCGCCCATGGCCCCGCCGACAACAACAACGACAACCACAACCACAACGACGACCACAATGACAACCATAATACATACGGCAATGACAGCGTAGACAGTCATGCCAACGACATCGACATCGACGTAGACAATGACGGAAACCACATTCACGACAACGACAACGGCGAGGTCGAGTGCGAGGACGTGCCCCCCGCAGTCTTCACCCCCGAGAGCATCTTCCTCTCGCCCGACCTCTCCGACGAGCACGCCGCCGGCCTGAGCCACATCGAGGACGGCCTCGACACCGCCAACGACCTGGCATGGGCCCAGGCCGCGCTCTTCCAGCACGAGGAGATCTTCGAAGCCGCCGCCGCCGCCCAGTTGGACTACGGCCTGCCCGTGTCCGCCGCGGGGGAGGATTGGCTCGGCGGGGCGGCGGACGTCATGATGCTGGCGGCGCACGACGAGGCCGGGCTGGACTTTACCGTGGACCCCACGCTCGGCGTTCCCTTCTAGAATGGCTCTGGACGTAGTACTCTTCGGACATGGAGAGGGGTGGTCAATAGAAAAGGGGGAAAAGGAGGGCAGATGTGAGAGCAAATGTATATAAGCATAGCGTGTTACACGACAGACATCATCATAGAGCAGAGCAAGCAATTGGACTTCCGTATTATGATCTTCACTGAGTTCTATTCCCTTTGTTCCCTTCTGAAAGACGAGATTCCAGTCTCGAGCGCCATCTCTTTAAAGTGAGTATGCGTCGGAGTCTTGACCTGGACAAAGACCTGTTTGATCAAGAAAATGATAATGATACTCCTTAACCTATGCAAGACCCTGAATTTCTAAACGGTAGGCCAAGCCAAACCCCCACCAAAGCTCCCCACCCAACGAAGCAATAAGATGTCATGTCCAAGAACTCCAAAGCAATTCTAATGCGAAAGCCCCACACAGCCTTCCGAACAAAGGTCGAGTTGTTTGTGCGCAAGGGGGGAAAAAATAATTCAATGAGTGAACAGGGCATTGCTCGACCCCAGCAGTGCCATGCCGATGAAGGCGAAGAGGATGCAGAGATTGCGGTTGTGGTTCAGGCTCAGGGCCTCAACGAAGAGCTGCAGCGCGACGCTCACCATGATCCCCGCGGTCATGGCGAAGAGGCACGCGTAGGCGATCGGGCCGGGCGCCAGGTTCGTCTGCTTGGCGAGCTTAAGCCACAGAGCGGCCACCCCGGCGCCGATGGGCTGCGACAGGCCGCCGAGGAGGAAGGTCCAACCCATGGCGCGGAGGCGCGAGCCGAGCGCCATGTAGAGCGGGAGGCACATGGCGAAGCCGTCGGTGATGTTGTGCACGAAGAGGGCCAGGAAAACGTTGAACCCGAGGTCGGGGTTGGTGTGGTTCGTGGCGAAGGTGATGAAGCCCTCGGGGAATTTGTGCAGGGTGATGGCCAGCGAGGTCTGCAGGCCGATGGAGAGGAAGGCGTTCGTGGGGACGTGGTGGTGGTGTTGCTGCTGCTGGGCCTCGACGTCGTCCGTGCGGTCCTCGCCATCGAAGCACTCCTCGTTCTCCGGCCCGTCGTCCTCGGGGGCCAGCGTGTCGCGAGATACGGAGCGGCCTGCACGGAAATGGGGGCTGACGGGGCGTTCGTTAAACTCCTCCGCGTGCTCGGCGGGATGGTCGGCGAAGATGGAGTCCGGCTGGGAGTGGAAGTGGGTGGTGGTGGTCCGGAGGACGGGGAGGTCGCGGGCATTGCTCGAGGCCCGGCTGCTCAGGTGCTTGAAGCACTCCTGCGCGCAGGGGTCTGTGTATCCATAGCATGAACCGGACTCGTCACAATTGCATTTGGTATCCTTGACGAAAGACATGACACGCTTCTGCACCTTGTACATGGACGGTCGTCTATCGGCAGCTGCGTCGCCCGATGGCGCTCGGGCGCTCGGGAGGAGCAAGTGAGAGCTGGTCTGCTTGTGACCGTCGGGTCTCGAAGTGGAAGGAGAATACCTCGCTGGTCGCAGCGATGTGCCATGAGCCGCGTCGAGGAGTGGGGTTGACTCGGTGACCCGCTGGGCAGGGTCACCCGCAACCGCCACCTCGCTCATGTCTGCCCTCCTGTCCTCCACGATATCCGGCATCTTGGCGCTCGAGGGTCGTGAGGGGCGTTTTCGGGCGCGGCTCGATCGCGAGACCCCGCGGCCGCGGGTGTGGTCGTGGGAGTCGTGTGTTGCCACCTCGCTGTGGCTGTGATCGCAGTCGACGACGTGAGATGGGATGTGCTGGTGCAGAACGCGAGACACTGCTTGAATGCCGACGAAGCCGGTGGCGAAGAGGAGCATCATGACCAGACCGGCCGACTGGTCCGACCATCCTTTCGTCTTGAAGTACTCCCTCGATTCGGGAAGCATGCTACAGAGAGCGGAATAGAGCTGGAAAGGGACCGATCAGAAAAGCATCCCGTCAGAGGGTCCCCCTCAAAAGGAGGAAGAAAAGGAAGCAAGAAGAGACATCTCGGAGGGTTCTGCCACCTACCAGGACGCCGAAACTCAAGCTCAAGGAGCAGGCAAGAAAAGCATTACTTTCCTGGATCCTGAAGTTCTTCTTGCCCGGCAGCAGGTCCACGATGATATCGACGCATATTACCGATGCTCCAACGATGCAAGCTGCAGAGGAGAGGATTAGCAATCTTCTTCCACTGAGAAGGTATGGTCTCGAATGAGGACTACTAAAGCTTGACACTCGGGGCTCGAAGCTTGACGTACCGGCGCCGCTGACTAGACACAGGATCCACCCTCGGGTGTCGTTATCGAGGTCCATCGTCGCCATCTCGGTGGCGGTGCCTCATGAAATAGCGGGCGCTGAGGGTCTATCAAGATGGGGATGTTCTGGAGTCGTTTGAAGGAATTGATGTCTTGGCTGGAGGAGACTGGCTTTCTGCAAGGCTTTATGATGGCAGAGGCGGGTTCCGGTGCTCCTATAAAACTGAAGTTGGGAACTTTTGTTCAAGCCGGAACTCATACTCGTGTACCTGGAGCCTTTGGACCTGCGCCATGGGCCGGGGTATGAGGGTCACGTGTTTGATCACGTCCTGCACGACGACTTGTAGCTCTACTTCAATGAAGCTCTCTGCGCCAGCATGATCAAGTTGAACTTCAGGACCCCCGCGGCCCTGCGAGCAGACCTTGGCATTATGCACTGCTGTGATGCCACAAAGTCCTCGATTTTCATTTCATTCCATCGAGATGGCAAGATAGGGGCAATTTGCACATCTCAACGTCTCTCCTTTATTCCGAAGAGAAGAATTGGACGAGATGGATCTCGATGCCATGATTACTGCTAGTACGGAGTAGCACTACTACTAAGGTAGTACTACGGAGTACTATTCAAGGAGGCCCGGACTGAAAGTAACGAGACTTGTGCGGTTCCCCGACAGACCTGCGCTTGGCGGCCATCAAGGTTCTACAATTCTAGGCATCCCTGTCGACAGGTCGTTCCTGCCGTTGATCCCAGTGACGCGCACGGCAGGGAAGGTGCGTCGTGCTGGAGGATCGGCCTTTCCCGAAAGTAATATACGGAGTACAGGTACTCCGTATGCCTGGTACTCTCCGTACGGAGGATCAACATCAGTGAGCGCCCGGTGTCGATCTCGTCCTCGTTCGCCGTACGGGGGACTCGAAAGATCAATGATCAATCAATTGCCCATGGCGTACAGAGTACTCCGTACGGAGTGCCTACTAATGTACGGAGTACTTCCTACTAACTAATACTCGACAAGCACTGATACTACTAACCTACAGGTACTACTCCTTCGTACTCCGTACTACTACCTCTACTCCGCATCAGGTGCTGACTCGTACGGCTCAATTTGATCAATACAATTGATTGATCCGTCATGTCTTGATCTCCCTCCAGCCTTCTTCCAACGACTCGCCACCGAGACGACCGGCCATCAGGGTTCACAGGGCAAAGCACATGCAAGTTCATGGCGTTGCGACGAGAGGCTCGAGAGGCGAGATGTGAGAGACCCTACTACTCCGTCCTCTCCGTATGTATGTACAAACGTACATAGAGCACTCCGGATCCGCACACTAAGGAGAGCATCAATGCAGGAAGCTTCGGGGATGGAGAGGTTGGTAGGTCTGAACTTTGGATTCCACTCTTGATCTACGACGTACTTGTCGAGTGCCGTACAATGCTGGACCAGTTCGTCGCGTAAATCGGGGCAGACCCCTGGAAGCAAGGGTGACATAGGCTCTACTACTCGTACTGGAGTGGATGGCATACATATGGATACTTGTATCCCGCCTCTAGTAAAATGAGCGGAGAAAGCATCCATACAAGGCCGGGGCAGAGTCAATAGATGGTATGTAGATCCATCCTCTCACCCATGTTCGCATCAAAGAGCGTGCCGTCCAGGGCAAGGCCTCGGACAAAGTCCTGCACGCCGCGAGTCTGCTCGAACAGGGGCGAGCTGGGCGCGAGGGCCCCGGCAAACTTGACGCATATGAGGCCCTCCGGGTCAATCTTCTCCCAGCTCTCCTCGTGCTCATCGAAGATGGGGATCTGCTCTGGCATGCTGACGAACATAATGGACAGGTCCTTGCGCCGCTTGAGCCCGCCGTTGTACGCATTGGCCGACAGCGCGTCGAGCCACGCCGCCTTGATGTCGATGGCCGAGTAGGGCATCCGCCAGGTGGTGGGGTCGTACCACTCGTACAGCCCGTCCGGTCGTGTGAAGACGACGGATTCGAGTAGCGGGACGCCCGCGAGGTGCTCCAGGAAACCCGTGTCGAGATTCAAGTCGACGTTGTACAGGGACAGGCGGCGAAGCTTGGGCCAGCAGGTCGCCCAGATCTCTGCCTCTTCGCGACCCCGCTCATCGACGTTGAGGTAGAGCTCGTCGCGGACGCTGACGAGCTCCTCTAGATTGACCAGAGCGGTAAAACCGTCCCGAAGCGGTTTCCTGACGTTCCGGAAGTCTTCATCGGGATAAAGGCTTCGCAGGGGCATGTCGACGATGAGGCGGCAGAGGGTCGGTGCCACCGCAAAGAAGAGGTCACGGACGCCCGTGGCGACCACAGGATCATCCAGGGGCCTTGGGGAATATCGAGTTTTGGCGCATGGAAACGGACCGAGAAACATCTGCGAGGGAGCCCCGGGCCGCGCACGGACACGATGATGGCAGATGTGAAGAGGATCCGGCTTGCTGACAGCCTCACGACGCATGGTGTCGAGCAAGGACTGCAGCTTCTTCTCAGAGTCGATATACATGCAGTGTTTGCGCAGGAGCCTCGCCGCAAAGGCAGAGGTCGCGTGGCATACCTGCGTCCACGCAAGCAGAGTCTTTGTGATTTGATGGGATGCTGGCAGAATCGTCCGCGGATTCACCGGGGTCCCGGCTTCGATGATCGTGAAGATGACGTCGATGGGTAGCCTCTGCGCCATGGCGATGCTTGCTGATGCCAAAGCTCGTGCGTTCTCAATCGAACGAATGGATGGTCTGTTTATATAGGTCAGCGGTTGAAGGCTCATAACTATTGACGCCTGGGCTCTCGATGAGCTCGACAAACCAGGCATCTCCCATGCCGCAGTCGGTGATCTCATGAATGGAGTCCACATTTGTATTTCTCTCGAGATAGGATCATCTCATCCGTATGCACAAACGGCATGCACCCCTCCACTTGACATGGCCCCGAAGCATGATCGTGTGTAAGGATGGGCGGGGGAAGTGACGAGAGGGGCGAGCGGCATCAAGGCTGACAAGGATTCCAGGAATTCCACCTTGCCACGTATGCACGGCGCCCATCTTTCCACCAGCCATGTTCTCCGCGTGGAACGGGAAAACGTATGATGTCGAGTCCTCCTTGACGAGTCTTCGCGAGACATTCAGCTCCCGTCAAACCCAATGACTCAAGATCGCCTGCTTTCCATGCCTGGATCATCTCACCGGGTTCGTTCCCAGTAGATCGTGGGTTCGTAGATGCAGCAACAATAACCGCTCTTCTTCACTTGGCCCACACAGTGCACCAGATCGATCAGCGCATCGAGCAATCCGGTTAGAAGAGGAGTCAGCATTCCTGGAATATCCAATACTCCAAGGTGATTGATATCTTGTGGGAGCAGCACGATGGCGAGAGGGGATCGTGATATCGGAGTTCCAGAGCCCCTTCGCCTTCAAGCCGCAAGGAATATCCATCGGCCCGGCCGTGGCATCGTTCGCGACTTCCCAGGTCACAGAGCACGCACCTGCCATCTCCATGAGCTCCGTACGGACACGGCCCGGAGGACCATCATGTGACTCTTCCCGCCACGGGCTCTGAGACATTTGACGGACTTCAAGTGCTCCGCCATCGGCAGAAATGGACTGCAAAGTCCGTGGCTGGATTTAAGAATGGATGAGGTCTGTTCGTCCGTCTGGGAGCGAGATTGGTCTTTTGGCGGGACTCAAGCGAGCCGTGAGCTTCCCGGTGGGCCATCTGCGAGCGGTCTTCAAATTTCACATGCCGGCTGGGCAGCTTGTGGTCTCTGAGGGAAACGGCGTCACGGGGATAAATGGGGAGCGAGCGTGATGCAAACCACATGCGCAACAAGTTGAAGGCCCTCGTCTGGCCTCGGTTCTCGTACTCCGTACAGGTAGGAGTTGCTCCGTACGATGGGTCAAGCCCAACGCCAGTTCATACTGTGCTCCTTGTAGGGCCTATATGCGCCTTTCCCATTGGTCAGACGTGCTGCAGGCACTAGAAAGAGACCCACAGGCCAACGAATCGAAATTTGGGCAAGAACTTCGGGCGCTCTCGCCTTTTCACGGTCCCGCCAGCTGTAGCCGACGTCATCTCCGATGTACCCTTTCATTTCCCGTCAGGTACAGCTTCATCTTGCCTTAGCAGCCATCAGGTAGTCTCGACACGGATCTATCTCTGTCCAAATACCTTGAGGCAGATGAGACGTGATCTCACGACAGCTGTTGCGCCCTGACAAGATACATTGATCGATACCTTGCGCTCTGCAAAGGGCCCCGTCCCATCCTCCTCGGGCTCAGCTGGGCCCAGTGGCTCACCTGGCGATTTCAACCATCCACCTCCATTCGAGTGCCAGATGCGACCTCGTCCCTCGTACTCCGTACTCCGTGCCAACGTCTGAGTTTCGAGCCGGAAGCTTGTCCCGCCTGAATCGCTTGTCCCGTGGGCCGACATCACTCCGCTGGGGAGTCTCATCCTCTGACTCCCATCTTCATCTCCTCCTGAATCTCGGATCCCTCCAATATATCCGACCCCCATGGAGCGCCCAGATCCGGGCTATCCTTTTCATCTCCACGGAGGCAGCCCCGTTCGATAGGTAGTAGGCCAAAATGTCCAAGTCCCTGCCCAAGATCACACCGTACGACGATGCCTACGGCTTTCCCCGCGAGGCCTTCGATCCATCCGTCATACCCGACTGCGACGCCGAGTTCCTCGACTTTCACGACCTGGCCGCTTTCGAGAGTGCCCTGCATGTGCCCGACCCTCTGCAGAGCCCCTCTGGGGACGACAACCTGAGCATCAGATCGCCCGGAAGCGTCAGCTCCGCCAACCTCGCAAATGCCGCATACTCGTACGATGACGACGTCGCCGCGATCGCCGCCTCCGCCAACATCGCGGGTGGCTACCTTCCGACCTCGTCGTCCTCCAACCTGGGAACCTTTGTCACGGCCCAAAACGACTGGGCGCCTGTCAACCCCAGTCTCTACCGCCACAGGCGAGGCTCGAGGAGGAAGAGGCCGGACCAGAAGACTGTCGAGAGCCTGCTCGGGAGCCGCACCACCGACGAGACCCGCGAGGGCCATCTATACCAGGTCTCCAAGTGGCCGCTTCTCTTCTTCGTCTTCTCTTGGCTCATAGGCCTCAGCATTCTCTACCTCTCCACGAGACTCTACATCTTCGTCTACGAGCATTTCTTCACATGGCGCGGCAGGAGAGAGATCCTGCGCAAGAACCTGCGTCGCACATCCGATTACGACAGCTGGGTCTCGGCGGCACAGGCGCTCGACATCTTCCTGGGAAGGCAGACATGGAAAGAGCTCAACGACTTTGCCTATTACGATTCGAAGACGGTGAAGCGGGTGTGGGGTCAGATTCGAAAGACCAGGACGAGGGCCGACGCGGCTGCGAAGAATGGCGACTCGGTCGAATTGGAGCGGTCGGTGGATGAATTAAAGACCTTGATGGAGGCCTGCGTCAAGAATAACTTTGTTGGCGTGGAGAATCCGAGGCTCTACAGCCAAACCTACTATGGCACCAAGAACCTCGTCCAGAACTTTGTCGATGAAGGTGAGCCTGCATGCCCCTCCCTTCTTTCAAGTCTCCTGACATTATCGGTCCGAGAGTGAACTGACCATCGGACAGTCGAGAAGAACCTCAAGTTCATTCTCGATCACGACCATCTCGAGGCTGAGCAGAAGCGAGCGCTCTTCAAGCACATGAACGCCAACTACGGACGGACCGCTCTTTGCCTCTCGGGAGGCGCGACGTTTGCCTACTACCACTTTGGCGTGGTCAAAGCGATGCTCGATGCCGATCTGCTCCCCGATGTCATCACGGGCACCAGCGGCGGCGCGCTCGTCGCGGCACTCGTCGCCACAAGGACAAACGAAGAGCTGAAGGAGCTACTGGTACCGGCGCTGGCGACCAAGATCACCGCCTGTCGGGAGCCAATGACCGCCTGGGTCCCCCGTTGGTGGAAGACGGGAGCTCGTTTCGACTCGCTGGACTGGGCCGAGCGCTGCTCGTGGTTCACGCGCGGCTCGATGACGTTCCGCGAGGCGTACAAACGGACTGGCCGCATCCTCAACGTCAGCTGCGTCCCGGCCGATCCGCACTCGCCGACGATTCTCTGCAATTACCTGACGAGTCCTGACTGTGTCATCTGGTCGGCCGTGCTGGCATCAGCTGCCGTGCCAGGCATCCTCAACCCCGTCGTCTTGATGATGAAGAGGCGGGACGGGACCCTGGCGCCGTACTCGTTCGGCCACAAGTGGAAGGATGGCAGCCTGCGGACCGATATTCCCCTCAAGGCGCTCAACACCCACTTCAACGTCAACTTCACCATTGTCAGCCAGGTGAATCCGCACATCAACCTGTTCTTCTTCTCTCCGCGGGGCGCCGTCGGGCTCCCCGTGACGCACCGCAAGGGCAAGGGCTGGCGAGGCGGCTATCTCATGTCGGCGTTTGAGAACTACCTCAAGCTCGACCTCAACAAGTGGCTCAAGTTCATCCGCCACGCCGAGCTCCTTCCCCGTCCCCTGGGCCAGGACTGGAGCCAACTGTGGCTGCAGGAATTCAGCGGAACGATCACCATCTGGCCCAAGTCCGTCCCGTCGGACTACTGGTACATCCTCACGGACCCGGACTCTCAGCGCCTTGCGCGCATGCTCCACGAAGGGCAACAGAGCACCTTTCCCAAGCTCAAGTTCTTGTCCAACAGGCTCAAGCTCGAGAGGCTGATTGAGAGAGGAAGGAGGGAGACGAGACAGTGGCCAGGGCAAGGAGAGTTCCAGAGCCTGCACAGTGAGGAGGAGCTGGGCACACTCCTTGTGGGCGAGCTGACTGCCGGGTCGTCCACGACCACGGATGGCGATGACGATTCGGATATGGGAAATAACATCACCGAGCTGTCGGATGCGGGAGCACATCGAGGATCCGAAGAAAATTGATGACAACAGGTTTCAAGGGTGGAAAGAGGGGTCGCGCTTGACTGATAGAAGAACGAATCGATGCATTTCTATAGATATTTTCGGACTTGTTGGGACCAAATTGCATCTCCATAGAAGGCTGCGACACATATAGCAAAGATTGCCCACAGATGGCGCCATGATATTGAAAGTCTGATCAGAGCCTCAGCATAGTACTACGAGTCCGGAGAACAAACAGACAGATTACCTGTATTTACTCCGTACATGTGCCGGTATTGAATTCAATTGAATCATCACGTCATGCTGTCTATTGTTGCCTGGTTAGGATTAGCGCGTTTTTGGCAAATTCCAGGATTTGCGCTCCTTCCCGGAGACGCTTGGGGTCGCTTTCCTTGAGAACACGGTGTCGGTATTGTGGGGCCCGACCGGATAAACCGCAGTGCCGAAGCCGGGTAGCGACCTTGTCTCCACATGGACGTGGAATTTGGCTGATCTTGGTATTTGAGGGACGCTCGTTTCAAGGGCCACGCTTCACCAAGCCCATCGGGACCCCATCAGGCGCACCCGTTCTGTCATCCGGCTGCATCTAGATCTTCCCCCGACTTCTTCGCGAGCAGGCTGAGCTCCTGCACATCGCCAAAGATGAGCTCAGACTACTCGTACGACGAGCAGGTAGGCGCGGCCCCTTATCCTCTCGCGTGAGCCGGAGCCGTGGATTGCGTCCCTGCGGGCTGCAATCTGGCCCCTCCATACCAAACACCCGCGGGCGGCGACACGACGGCGACGATGGAACGACATGGCGTTTTTTTTGGTGATAGATCAGGAGAATGCTGATTGATTCCTCGTCTTTGCAGGGCCAGTTTTTTCCCTTCTTCATCCTGACCCTCACGGGGACCATCACCCTCCCCTTGACATACACGCTCTTCTCGAAATCGACGGACGACGATGCGCTAGCCCCGCGCATCAAGATCGACTACAAGACCCAGCATGCCGACGTCGTGACGTCCCTGCGCAAGGCGCAGAAGAAGAAGCAGAGGAAGATCAAGAGGGCGCTGTTTGCCATCGCCGGCTGGACGATCATGGCGGGCATGGTATATCTCATCATCGTCACACAGAAGGTCGTCCCCAAGATCTGGAATCCTTACGACATCTTGGGAATCTCAGAGGTCAGACCCCGCCCCCCCCTCCCCCC
>NQYS01000002.1:481308-496765 GCA_003055955.1 Escovopsis sp. AC | reverse complement strand
CCCCCCAAACCCCCCCTCCCCGGTTTTCTATCTCCTAGTTCTGGACGAACGTCGACCCACTGATGCCTTCTGCCATATAGGGAAGCACCGAGAAGCAAATCAAATCACATTACAAGCGGCTCTCACTCAAATTCCACCCCGACAAGATCCGACCAGACCCGGCCAAGAACGAGACGATCGAGATACTCAACGACCGATACGTGGAACTCACCAAGGCGTACCAGGCCTTGACCGATGAGGAAGTCCGAAACAACTACATCCAGTACGGCCATCCCGACGGAAAGCAGAGCTTTAGTATCGGCATTGCCCTCCCTCAATGGATCGTCGCCGACGGCAACGGAAAGTACATCGTCCTTCTCTACACCGGGCTGCTCGGCGTGCTGCTTCCCTACATGGTTGGTTCGTGGTGGTACGGAACCAAGAGAAGGTCCAAGGAGGGCGTGTTGATGGAGAGCGCGAACAACCTGTTCCGGGAATACGACGAGGGCATGGATGAGGGAGCCATCATCTCCGCCCTCAGCTCAGGCAAGGAATTCAGCGCCATCCTCAGGAAGGACCAGGCCGAGTCCAACCTCGCCAAGATCGAGTCGCGCATCTCCGCAGAGGGCAAGACGTCCGCCTTCGCCTGCGGGTTCTCCGTGAAGGACAAGAGCAAGCTCGAGGACATGGAGGGCGGCAGGCGGCGCAAGGTCCTTGCCCTCCTGTGGGCCTACCTCGGACGCGTCGAGCTCGACGACCCCGTGTTGACCAAGGCCAAGTTCGAGATCGGCGCCATCGCGCGCACCCTGAACCAGTCGTTTGCCGCCATCGCCCTGGCGTACGGTAACATCGGGCCCATCGCGGGCTCTTTCCGGGTCAACCAGCGCCTCATCCAGGCCATCTCGCCCAAGTCCTCCCCCCTGCTCCAGCTCCCCCACTTTACCGACAAGATCGCCGCGGCGGTCGAGGGTGACTCCAAGACGCACCAGACAGTCCAGCAGTTCATGGACCTCCCCGACGCCGAGCGCAGGCAGCTCACGGTCGGCGACGGCCTCCTGACCGAGGAGCAGTACCAGACAGCCATCAGCGTCGGCAAGAAGCTCCCCTTCCTCCGCGTCGCCAAGGCCTTTTTCAAGGTGACGGGCGAGCGCGTCATCATCCCGTCGTCCCTGGTCAGCCTGGTCATCAAGGGCCGCTTCATCCCGCCCGGCACCGAGAACATCCCCGCCATCGACGAGGCGTCGCTCGACGACGTCGACCCCGCCGAGGACGACCTGGACGCGCTCATGGGCCGCAAGAAGAAGACGGTCAAGGGCCCCGACGGCAAGCCCGTCAGCGTCGACGAGGACTCGGTGCTCCCGCCGCTGACGTTCGCGCCGCACTACGCCCGCGAGCAGACGCCCAAGTGGTACGCCTTCCTCAGCGACTCCAAGCAGGACAAGATGGCCGTGCCGCCCTTCACCTTCGACAAGTTCGACCAGCCCATCTTCGACGCCGACGGCCGCCCCACGTTCGCCATGCAGACGCTCAAGGCGCAGTTCGCCGCGCCCCCGCAGGCCGGCCACTACACGTTCGTCATGCACGTCGTCTGCGACTCGTACGTCGGCTTCGACACCCGCATGGAGGTCACCCTCGTCGTCGAGGACGCCAGCAAGGCCGCCGGCATCGTCGCCGACGACGACATCAGCGAGCCCGAGGAGGGTGAGTCCCACTGGACCCCGGTTTGGGGGGGCGCGACACCCCCAAGACCGGGACCGAGACCGAGACCGAGACTGAGACTGAGACCAAGAGATATGCTGACCTATTTCGTGCAGATTCCATCGCGGGCCAGATGCAGGCCCTCAAGACGGGCCAGGCGCCGAGGCCGAAGCGCGCGGCGGACGACTCGGACGAGGAGTCCGGCACGGAGGAGGAGGCGGACGACACGAGCGATACCAACACGGATACCGAGGACGAATCATAGGGAAGCGGGAAACGGTGGTGCATTTCGAGGGACATTGGGGAAACAATTGACAAAACAAGGAAAGCAAGAAAAAGGTAATGAATTCGCAGCACTTGGGATGCAGTATGTACATATCTTCGAATAGTCATAGCCATGATATACCGGGAATCGAGGATTCATGCGGGTGTTTGTTTACAGATTGGCATCTGGTGTTTGTGCTCGTTCCGGGATGAAGATGCACCGGCCCGGGCAGGGAGAGGTCGCGCGGCACCCTCCTTTATTCAGGGTTCACATTGCCAACTAGGCAGCCGATTCTCGAGGCAAGTCATGTTGGAGAGGAAAAATCTATATTCATCTGCGGATTGCGTCGTATGTGCGCGAACACTCACTTCCCTCATGCAAGCATCTAAGAGCGAAAGAGAAACGGAAGAAAGGGAAAAAAAAAGAAGAAGAAAAAAGGAGCAAGAAGACACAGCCCCGCGAAAGTTCCCTTGTGGGCTCGGCCACCATGGATTTTTTTCCCCTACCCATCCGGAATTATGATGACCCCCCCCCCCCCCTTCTTCTCTCTCTTGAAGATGGCGAAACAATGCAAATGGCCTGAAGGGCCCCTTTTTACTTTTCGCGTGTCCCGCGCAAACCGAATTTCGTTTCGAATGTCATAGGCTGCTTGCTCAACAGACACGCACGCCGCAGATCTCGATGCCCTTGCCGTCGACGCTGGCCTGCCTGCCAAAATACAGCGCGACGAGCTGCTGCACGAAGAGCGCGTCGCTCGCGCTCCAGACGTCCAGGCCCATGGCCTCGACAGAGCGGGAGTCGACGGCGACGGGGTTCGCGCCCGGGTCCTCGAAATCGTTGGGCAGGAGGCCGTCGTACTCGTCGCCGCCGCCCCCTCCGTCGTCGTCGTCGCCGTGCGGGGGGAGCGCGTCGTCGGTGGCGTCGACGAGGTCGACGAGGACGTTGAGCATCTGGACGGTGAGGCGGTGGAAGTATGCGATGATGGCGAGCTCGATGCGGGCCTCGGCCTCGGTTGAGGCGTGGCGGTTGGAGAGCGAGGCGATGGAGTCGTCGGGGCGATGATCCGGGTGCAGGGCGGAGGAGGGGGTTGATGGTGCGGGGGGCACGAACATGGAGGAGCTGCGGGTTGGCGTGCCAGCGGCGTTGTCGATGAGCAGGGCGGCATCCTGGGCTGCCTCATCCTGCTCCTCGGAGCGAATCTGCTCGCCGGCGCTGGCCCACCACATGAACCCGTTGTAGGCGAGGGCTGTCCAGCTGAGGGGCTCGACGACTTGGTCGGTGGCGTATTCGGGCTTGGACTTGACGGCGCGGCAGGACTGGCTGGACGAGAGCCGGGCCGAGGACTGTGACCCTGGGGGTGCGGAAGCTGGACCGGGTGCGGCAGCGGCGGTGGCGGCGAGGCGAGTGAGCCCGGTCCGGAGTGCGTTGAAGCGGCGAAGATCGCGCTGTGTGGCCTTGACGGGCTGGCCGCGGGGGCACTCTATCACGGGCCAGACCGGGTCTTTCGCGTTGGCGGAGTAGTCAGGGGGCATCGTGATGAGCATGTCCCAGAGGGTGTCCTTCATGGCGAGGATGCTGTCGGTCGTGCAGGCGATCCAGCCGGAGCCGGAGTCGTCGTCGACGACGCACTCGCCGCTGCGGCTGCGCTTGGAGGCCTCGAGGTCCTCGATGAGGAATGGGATGTCGTGGACGCCGATGTTGAAAAGAGGTCGCAAGCGATGAGGAGGTGGCGGAGAAGGCAGGGCATCTGTGACTGCAAGCGGAAGATTGGACAGGATGGAAATATTATATACTGCGGCACCGATTAGAATTGCGGCTCTTGACGTCGAGACTCTCGAACGGGAACAAGAAATCAAGCCTTACCAAAATCACAAGCTTGATTGACAGGAGCGTGGCAGGAAATTAGAATGCGCTTCCGGAGCAGAGCCGCGCGGTGGATGGGAAATATCAGGGGACCGAATCTGTCCAGCAGACTGGTCAAGCTCCAGGCTGGGTGGAAGGGGGAGAGCTTGTGGTCGGGATTGAAGAGCGCAGAGTTGGAGACGACGGATCGCGACCTGCCGCGGATCTTGGAGGGGCGCTCGTTCAATGGCGAGAGCGCGGCGCTCGCGAGGGGCTCTGAGAGCTTGGGGTCGCCGTCGTTGGCTTTATTGGCGTGCCAGTAGGCCTCTAGCAGCTCGGTCTTGTTGCGGTTCTTGACGAGAGTCCTGCCCAGGCAGTCAGCTTGGGTGATGATGATGATGATGATGATGATGATGATGATAAAGGCAGAGCTTGGGGGAAAGCTGGAAGTGGTGGACGCACGAGGCCATGTCCTTGAGGGACTGAGCATGACGCCAGGATCTGCCGAGCCTTCCATAGCTGAGGGGGACGAGGATGCCGACGGCAATCATGCGAGCGTGCCTCAGCTCCTCCTCTTCGCAGGGCTCGTTGATGAAGGCGCTCAAGCCGGCGTGTGCGCCATCGTGGACGAAGTAGATGAGATCGTCGGGAACGGTATGCAGGCCAGAGGGCAGGGACTTGTATTCGACGAGGCCCTCAATCTCGAGACCGGTGACGGCCTGCTTCCAGGCAATGGTATAGCCGGCTTTGACGTCGAAGTCGACGAGGAAGAGGGCGGAGATGGGAGGCAGGTCGACCGGGTTCGTGGAGGGTGGCTGGACCGAGAGCGAGGACGACTGGCCGCGGCGAGATGGAGCCATGGTGGATGGGATCTATGGAATGGACGAGGGCATGATACCCGAGTCGGACAGTGGATGGAGCCGACGAGACGAGACGAGACGAGGCGAGGCGAGGCGAGGCGAGGCGAGGCGACAAATAAACGGATTCGGTGATGGCACGATTGGGGACGATGCGCGAGTCAAGACCGGATACGAGAGAGGCTGAGAAGAAAAGCAAGGCGGCTTATGGCAGATGCGGTCGCGAAGGATTCGCGGCAAAGCCAGGCCGGAGTGAGACGACGTCGAGAATGTATGTATGGAGTAGCTGAGAGTCTATGTACCCGAGGTGAGCTCGAGCAAAAGAGAGAGAGGGGAAAAGAGGAAATGCATACTATTATGATGGGACGAAATGGACTTGTTCGCGACGAGGTCGGTCTCGGGTTCGAGGTGCGAAAGAAGGTGAGAACCGGCTTGGCTGATGGACCGAATTGATGGATTCGAGGGAGCCAAGTTCAAGAAGCAGCCTGCGGTGGTGCCGTAGGACCTGTACCTGTATGTATGAGTATGGAGTACGGAATAGGTACTAATGGACGCGCAGGGATGATGCGGCGGCGAGGGCCGGTGCGGAGCGGTTTGCAGGGCGAGGTGCAGGAATGCAAGATGAAGAAAGAGAAGCGCACGGTGCGCAGGCAAGGATGACGGAGCGAGAGTCCACTAGGTAGCCGGTGGGATAGATGGCTCGTTTGGGTGTGCGGTGGAGGATCGCGAAGTCGTGGAGGCTTGGAATTTGGAGTTTCGGAGGAGTTTTGGAGTCGCGGCTCGTGCTGGAATCGATCAATCAATCAATATGTTCCAGTATAGGGTAGGCAGAGCCGGCCGGAGATGCATTGATGTTGCAGGGTAGGCGATCAATGGACCGCACTTGAACTTGAGCACATGATGCCCCCGCGGATCTGAGATCCATTCAAATGCCCCGCCATCGCCGCGACCCGAGGCCCCCAACAGCTTCAGGAACTTGCACTTGTGCCAGGTACCCAGTACGTCTGGCCAAGGCACTCGCTCGCAGCACAGCGCCTCGCAGCGCCTCGCAGCGCCTCGCAGCGCCTCTCTGTCGACCGCTTGAGGCCCCCGACACCCGCTGGAGGCGATCCCAAGGTGCCAGTCTCAAAAGTACATCTACATACCACCAGCCAGGCATGTCGCCTCACCTCTTCCACTCTGCACTTCCATTTGATCAATTGATTGATGGATCATCCATGTCGATGGCTTCACCGTCCCTCCGCCGAGCACCGACGTCGTCCATCTGCACGATCCCTCCACTCACTCCATTCAACCATTGATCCAACTCACCCAACGCGCTACTCCGTACATCCGGCGCACATGCCCGGTGCCAGCCCTTTTCCTCGTTGTCCCTTCTCCCGCGCCATGATCCCTTGAAAAGCCTCATCCGTCGATCGCAGTCCAGAAACCTCAAGTCTCTCGCTCTTTACATAAGTACCTGTACATACCTCTCTCGTCCTCGCACCCGTGGCTCTTTCCTTGCTGCACTCGCTCTCTTCTGCGCTCTTTCCACCCACCACCTCCCAGGTCTTCCTTCCCTTCTCACCTCCTTCCTATTCCTCTCCCCGCTCTAACCCCAACCCTCCCCTTCTCTCTTCTCTCTCCTCTCCTCCTCCTCCTCCTCCTCCTTCTCCTCCTCCTCCTAACCCTCCCGCACCTCAAGGCCCGGCCCTGAGATGACGATGGGCCTCATCCTCAGCTGCCTCGCAAAATCCCTCGCCTACTACGGCCTCGCCACCGTCTCGCTCTTCGCCATGTCCGCCATCATCCCCCGGGCCGCCTTCCTCGCCCGCTCCCTCGCCGCCTACCTCTCCGCCGCCGCCGCCGCCGTCTACGGCATCTTCTCCTCCGTCGCCCTCGCCCTCGTCGGCAAGCAGCAGATTGCCCAGTGGGCCACCGGCCGCGCCTTCTCCGCCCTCATGCGCGCCACCACCGGCACCTACTTCATCATCGACGACCCCGGCCGCGTCCTCGACACCACCCGCCCCGCCGTCTTCATCGGCAACCACCAGACCGAGCTCGACATCCTCATGCTCGGCGCCCTCTTCCCAAAGTACTGCTCCGTCACCGCAAAGGCCTCCCTCAAGTGGGTCCCCTTCCTCGGGTGGTTCATGGCCCTCAGCGGCACCGTCTTCATCGACCGCGCAAACGCAAAGGACGCCCGCTCCGCCATGGACGGCGCCGCTGGCAAGATCAAGTCCATGCGCCAGAGCGTCTACATCTTCCCAGAGGGCACCCGCTCCTACGCCGAGGAGCCTGTCCTCCTGCCCTTCAAGAAGGGCGCCTTCCACCTCGCCGTCCAAGCCGGCGTCCCCATCGTCCCCTGCGTCGTCGCAAACTACTCCCACGTCTTCTTCATCAAGGGCATGCGCTTCAACGCCGGCTCCATCCCCGTTAAGAGTGCGGCCCCCCCTTTAACTCCTCCTTCCCTAACCCTTCAAACCCTCCCGAATTTTGAGCGCGCATCGCTGACTCGCCATCCATCTCCAGTCCTCGACCCCATCCCCACCGAGGGCCTCACCGCCGCCGACGTCCCCGAGCTCGTCAAGACCACCCAGGAGCTCATGCTCAGGGAGCTCGTCGCCCTCACCACAAAGGCCAGGGGCCAGCCCATGCCCGTCCCCGCGCGCATCGAGCCCGCCGACACCGCCGAGATCGTCAACCACGAGGAGAAGCCAACAGAAGCCGCAGCCGAGACCGTCGAGGCAAGCGCCCAGCTCAGCCATTAATCGCGTGAAAAAAAAAGAATACTGCAAAAGAAGGACACTTTCTTCCCCGCCCCCCCGGGATGGAAGTCCGAGTATTTAACCAACAGAAATCACCCAGGATAGCGAAATGGCTCGGAACGGCACGACACAGCGGCATAGACAGCAGAGGGCGCATCCTCGAAAGCAGGAGGAAAGGGACCATAGAGCACTGGCGGATTTGAAGTCGGTTGGGCTAATCTAGAAAAAAAAAACATCACGCCAAAGAAAGAGCACAAAGTTTAACTTGATACCCTCATACATAAAAAGATCATATCCTTGCCATGCAGAAGTCAGTCATTCATTCATCCCATCCAGTCGTGATCTCCTGATACATCGATTCTTCCAATCATTGATCCGTCCGCGTCTCGACCAGCATCAGCGCTGCTCCTCAATTACCTCCTGTATTCCCTATTCCCTTCCCACAGGGTACACATTGCATCATCCCTGAGATGCCCACGTTTCCATCAAGTCAGCGTGAATCCCGGGAACAGAACGGAACGAGTTCTTGGACATGCAATCATAAATTCCAAGGCTCGCGACCCAACATTCAGAGTAAGACATCAGGCATTTCCCTTCGATATACGTCTTCTAGCGTGACAAGACAAATCACAGAAAAAAAAAATCTGAAACAAACGTGAATTACATGTGACCGACCGCTTTTTTTGCATGCCATGCTGTGCCGTGCCGTGCCATGCATTATAAGAAAAAGTGCTCAGATTCTATGGCCCATGCCGTCTTATCTCATGATGTGAGAAAAAAAAAGAAGAAAAACAAATGGGAAAGCAAGCTGTATGCCATATGCAATGCGCAACATGCAATCACTACTCCTTGAGCGCCAGCAGCGCTTGCGTCAGGGGCACGATCCTCAGACTCCGGACCCTCTTAAGGGCGGGGCCGGCCCTCGACCCGGGCCGCGACGCCGCGCCCGGCGACTGCGGAGACGTCGTCGTCGCCGCCCCTTCTGCGCCCGGGGCGACGTTGCCGTTCACGTTGAGGATGGTCGGGCAGTGCTGGTCCGTCCACTTGCGGAAGACGCGTTTGAGGTCCCGCGGGGCGCCCTCCAGCACGACTGTCGAGATGGGGACAAACGGCCGGTCCTCCACGCTGGCGGTGAAGATGGCGTACTCCTGCGCGAACTCGAGCGCGTTGCGGAACGAGGCGTACCGCGACTGGGCGCGCGCGCCAACGATGATGTACACCTCGAAGAAGGCGTCGAGGACGTAGATGCTGCGCGGCGACACGTCCAGCTGGTTGAAGGGGGCGACCTCGTAGATCTTGAGACCTGTTAGGCATCGCGCGTACAAGGATGGACAGACAGGCAAGCAGACGGACGGACGGGCAGACGGGCGAGCGGGCGGGTGGGCGGGTGGGCAGGCAAGCAAGCAAGCAAGCAAGCAGACAATCAGGCAGGTATGAGGAGGCAGAGCTCGGAGCGCGGAGGACGGAGGGGGGCGGGGTTGAAAATCTGGCGGGTGCTGGATGACGAGGACGGCTGCAGATAAGGGCAGGACAACCAAGTAAATGAATAAGTGGGCATGCAGATGCAGACGCGCGCGCGGGGTGCTTTCAGATAAACACTTCTGACGACTCGTCGCCTTTGCTGCTTACCTGTTGCTTCGAGTCCTCGTCCGAGCAAAAGAGTCTGCTGTTGTACCGCTCGTAGCTAGGCTTGAGCCTCCAGTGATCGGCCGAGTGGGGTTTCGGCCCCCGGTTCAGGACCTCCCAGAAGGAGGCAGGCTCGCTGCCCTCGTCGTACTCCATCAGCTCCCCGGTCAGGGACAGCTCCATGCCGATCAGGCGCGCGCAGCTGAGCTCCTCCACGTCGCTTCCTTTGCCCTTCCACAGGAAGCAGACCCCCGAGTGGACGATCAGGTAGGAGAAGCCGGAGCAGAGGCTGCTGGTGTCGAAGTCGACCTCGTCGAAGACCACCTGGCCGAGATATCGGCGACCGCATAGCATGCTAGGCGCAAGCGAGTCATACTTAATGCTCGACCTCCGGCGGACAATCAACACGCCCCCGAGAGCCTGCAGGAACTCTCCCGTCTCCTTGCCCTGCTGCAGGCGGACGAGCTTGCCGCCGACCTGCTTAGCCTCGCGCTGCGCGAAGACCTCGGCCCCCCGAGCGCTCTCATCGTAGACCTCATCGCCGACCCAGAAGTAGACCTCGCGGACCTTCCAGCCGGCTTCATTGGTGAAGTTGTGCGACGCGATGTACATCTCCTGCTCAAACAAGACACGCTCGTTTTGCTGTGAGACAGGGATCTGCTTTCCGTCCGCGGTGATCTGGTACATGTGGAAGAAGAGCGTCTTAATCTTGGCGCTGCCCTTGAAGCGGTTGCTGAGAATCTCAGCGGTGTCGACCTGGAAAGGCTTCCGCTGGCGTGGCGCCTCGAAGAAGTCATTCAGCAGGTGGGACACATCGCCGCCCTGCTTCATGGGCGACCGGTTCAAGGGCGCAGCCAGGGGCTCCTGAGCTACCTGGGCAGGGTGAGCAGCTGCTTTGGGTGACGTCTCCTTGGGCGATACGGACTTGGTGATGATTGGCTTGGGGGAGATCGGCCTCGGTGGCGGGACCTTCTGGGCGCCAGGCGCGATATTAGATTCCTGCGGGAGGAGAAAGGTCGAGTTTCTCGGTCCGACGATGGGGGACCTCACGGCCGCTCCGCCGAACATGGCGGCGGCAGTCTTGACGGATTGGATCGACTCGCTCCGCAAATGTCTCTTGGGCGTCGGCTGGAGTGGCTCGGGGAACGACCTTTCCGCCTTGACGGGCGACCAAGACCCCGTCCTGGTATGCGTCAGTCTGTTCATGTCCCGGAGCTCGGGCTTGGCGTCAATCGTGGTCGTCTTTTGATCCAGGAATTTGGACATCCTCCTCAAGTCGAGCTTTCTAGGCGACTCGGGCTGGGCGTTATCCCCCGTGAACTTGGAAGGCAGCGAGAAGTCGGAGATGATCTTGCCCGGCGCGGTGGGCTGTCGGCGGTGGATCGTGGAGATTGGCCGCTTCGTCTCGGAGTCCCTGGCCTCGATCGAGCCAGATCTGGCCCTCACGGACGCCTGGACTGCTTGTTGGACCTGAGCCGAGATGGACATTGGCTTCTCGGCGGCGTCCCTGTTGCCTGGGAATCGATACTCGCCCGAGGCGTCCTGGGTGGCGATGAAGGAGGAGTGCGCCGACTTGATCGGCCTCTCGGGCTTGGGCTTGACCAAGGACTCGGTCGACTTGTACATGTCAAAGTTCGGAAGAGAGACCGCCGACGCGGTGGGCGTCGTTGTCGGCGCCCTTCTCTTCGGCCCGCGGGCGCGGTTCTTGGTCATATGCGTCAGCTGAGGTCCCGGGGCTGACGGCTCGGTAGCAGATTCAGAGGCGCCAGATGCTTCGCGGCTCCCGTTGCTCGCAAGGGGCGGGCCTTTGGCTAGCAGTCCAGCCAGGGCGGGGTTGAAGCGATCGCCGAGCCTTGAAGGAGCGCTCTTCTTGGTCCTGAGGTTGCGGGGACTCGGGGGTGAGGCGCGTGTGGTTGATGACTCGGAGATCTCGCTGAGCTCGGTCCCGGCCTTGGCGCGCGGCGGGCTCCTGGCGTGGGCCAATACGGGAGCAGACTGTCTAGCGGACATGTGAACCGGGCTGGACACCCGCTTCGGTCCGGGGACCGGCTTGAAGGAATCTCTCTTGGTCGCATCCAGGGGCCTTGCGTTGTCGGCCAGGTAAGCGTTCGCTGTCCCAGGTGTATTTTTTCCCAACTCCGCCCTCTTCATCAAACTCTCAGGAACCGGCTGCTCGAAATGATGAGCCGCGTTGGTGACGACGCCGGTGCCCTCCAGCTTTGCCCTTGCAAATGATGCCTTCTTCTTCAAGATGGCCTCCTTGAAATCATCCCTTATCGTGGGTTTTTGGGGACCCTCGGTCAGGTTCAAGGAGGCCTTGCCCCGCAGGATATTGTCCTTGAGCTCATCGGGGGCCTTGAAGTTTTGAGTCTTTGCCCTCCGAAGCGTGCCGAAGACGGCTTTGAATTCCGGCTCCTCCTCCCGAGCCGTCGCTGGCTCGGGCGCCCTGGGCTTCAGGTTGGAGCGGAAATCCTTTTTGGGGGGCGTGTCGGGTTTCGGCTTCCCGACTGCCAATGTTTGCTTGACTGATCCCTGCCGCTCCACCTTGCCATCGTCGTGATCCCGGGACCGCCCCTTGGAAGGCTCACGCTCAGATGATGACGAGTCTCCGACGAGGTTGAGGTTGAGGGTCGTTCCGCGCGGGCCCGCAACATCGGGTGGGGAGAAGATCCCGCCAAGGCCCCTCGGGTTCATCGTTGTGACCGTGCCCATGGGCGACGACGTCTTCAGACCGCTGATACTAACTTGATGCCTGTGACCTGGTCGCTCCTTGGGCTTGTTGAGCTCGGCCATCCAGGCGGGTGGTTGGGACGACGACTTGGGCTGCGCTGGCTTCGGGGGCGACGTCTCGGGGCGGTTGAGAGCGCTCTCCAGCCAGCTGGACTTGATGGGACTCCAGCGTCTGGTATCTGTAGTCTTTGAGGGACTGAGGGGGAACGCGGGGTCCTCCTCGACTACTTTCCGAGGCTGCACTGGACTGGTCCTCGTCGGGGTCTGTGGCGATTTGTGCTCGGATGGGAGGGATTCGAGAGTGTCGTCGAGCTCGGCATGCCGCGAGACCGGCCTGCCAGTCGTGGGCGGTACAGTGTCGATGACGCTCTTCGGCCGCGTGGCGAGGGGCGGGACGGCGCCGCGGTTGGTCGATATCGAGTCTCCGCGGGTCAGACCGGCGGGGTTGGCGACGCTCCACCTCTTGACGCTGTCGCTTCGCTTCATCATGGCGCTCTGGACAAAACCGCCCATGCCCTTGGTGGGGGAGCCGGTGCGCATGGAAGAGGACTTGCCGGTCATCTGCGGCACCAAGGGCTCGATCAGTGGTCTCTCGGCTGTGCCGTCAAAGCCGGCGGTATTGAGCGCGAGGGGGGCGCCCAACTTTCCCTGAAAGTCCGCGCCGGGGCCAGATCGCGAGGAAGACCGTTCTCTCGACGCCTCCATCGACATGCCGGGCAGCTGCGCGCGGACGGAGGACATGTCCAGGCGGTCGTCGTCCTCGACCTGGTTCTTTCTGTACGCCGCGGAGCTGGCGCCCCTGTCGGCGGTCTGACGGAACCAGGAAGGGTCCTTGGACGCAAGAGACTGGGCAATCTTGTCTTTGGAAGCAATCTGCATCGGGGATGTCGGCAGGAGCGGTTCCGGGGCTGCTGGATCATTCAGCGATCTCTCCGTCGCATTGTGCGTCGCGACCATGGATAGAGGACGCGACCCCGGCCGACTCGGCCTCCTCTGCCAGGGGAAGGGCGAGCCTTTCGAGGGAGACGCTATGAATTCCGTCGATCTCGAATCCTGGTCCATTTGAGGCTGGCTATTCCTGAGGGGCGGTAGAGAGTATGCCATCTGGTCGGATGAAGCTTCGATTTCTGTGACCGAAACCGCGTTGGTGGCCTTGTCGGGGCCGAGCGATTTTTCCCGAAACCTCTCGAGATTGTCGTTTCCGGGCGAGTCGAGCTTGAGCCCTTCGGAGAGATGGACGGTTCGACGGTTCGGGTTCGGTGAGGGGGTGTTTGCGGGCGATGATTTCTGCGGCGAGATGGATCTAGCACGTTCTGTGAAGAGGAGCTTTGAGTCAGCAGTGGGGAAAGAGAGAGGAAAGGGAGAGGCAAAAAAGAGATGATGAGGTGGAGCAGTAGGAGGAGTAGGAGGAGGGGGAAGAGGGGGAAGAGGCGGAGAAAGAGGAGGGAGTGCGGACGCGCCGAGGTGAGCGGATTGTGAAGCTGAAAGTGAGATCCGCCGACCGAAAAGGCCCCAAGAGGCCGTGTCCTGTGGTGCGAGATTTCGCATCGGCGTCGTGCTCGTACTCGTAAAAAGGGGGCTGGACGGCAGTAACGCGCAGCGAGTCTGGACGCATCTACAGTACAGTATGCACTCACCCTCTCTCCTAGCCTGGCGTTCACGTTTGGCTGCTAGGAATTCCTCCCGCTCGCGGGCTCGCATCTCATCGTCCTCGATCTGCTGGCCGCGCAGGCGCTGGACCTGCTCGAGGAACTGTGACACCTCGTCCGACATGGCTGGGTCGTCGGATAGAGGCTCGGGTCGGTGGTGGTGGTGGTGGTGGTGGTGGTGCGAGCTGCCACTCTGCTTGCTGTACTCTGTATCCGTGGGCTAGCTGGCTGGCTGCTGGTCTGACTGTACTCGGTACGGATACTACCTACTCCCTTTTCCTTGAACGAGGAAATGAGGCAAGGGGCAATACCACTATGAGGTACGAGTACAGGAGGTAGCAGGAGAGGTAAGAAGAGCGACCAAGACGGAGACGGAAGCGGTTCGAGGGAGGCGGAAGGACGAATAGAACAATAGGGAGCTCGCGGGTGCTTGCCCTGCGTGTGCTGCCGTGGGTGCGAGTCGTATGCAGGCGGGAATGTCGAGCGCGGGAGTCGTATGTATGGAAGGGTGGCAGATGGATGGGATCTCGATATAGTCGATGGATGTTGTACTCGAGGCGGACGGCGTCAGATTGATGCGCGATGTTTGCCCTGTTTGTTGTTTTTCTAGGCGGGTGGGGCGTCATTCTGGGCTGCCGTCGAGGGGCTCCTGGCCAATCAGAGAGCTGCTCAGGTGGCTGGCCGGCGCGGAAGGCGGCAGCGCCCAGGGCTCCTGCCGTCTGAACGGGTGCTCGTACAGGGCAGGGGGCTGTAGGGTAGCTCCCGAGCTGACATTGCTGGAATTTACAGGTACGGAGTACGGAGAACATAAAGGCGAGCTCGTGCTGCTGACGCCAGAATTCCCACAGGGCAGGCCAGGGGTCATCAATGATGCGTGCTGCGGCCCGCTATGTACTCCGTGCTGTAAGGCGCAACTTGCATACAGTATGTATGTACCTCACTGGCACCGTAGATCCATACATACATACTCCGTACGGAGTACTCCGTACAGCGGTCGAGGATCCACGATGTAATCTCAAGCATCTGATGGTCTGCTCACCGGCGTCGACCCCGGCACTGCTGCATCTCAGCCTCCCTGGCCAAGAGCTCGCTGACTGCGTTCCTCGCAATTCATAGGCCGGCCGCTCGCATCAATCTATGTACTCGTACGGAGTAGGTACTCCATCCAGGCCTCCTCGTGATCCGCACCCCCCGCTAGCCCGAGCAGCTCGGCGAATCGACTGCGCCTTCCTTGCCCTTCAGAGTTTCGCGCTGCAGCCGCAAGGGGCGCCGCCCGGGCTTCGTGCGGAAGGCGCGCAGCATCATCCATCGCAGTCCCTTGAAGCGATTGATGCAGGTCTCATCTAAAAATTTCTCACATTGATCTCCATCCTGCATACATACATAGCAATGGATCTGGTCAATTGGATGCTTGCATAGATCATCCAGGGTCCTGTCAGACCCTGACCCCTTTTCCCGTATCATCCATGGAGCTCCAGGCGGGTCAGGGAACTGATTGAATGCAGGAGCACCGGAGAAGCGCTGGACCCAGATCAACTCCAGCATTGAAATACAGACTCGCTAATCAGAACCCCCCCTCGGCGAGCTTCTCGCCACTCGAGTGCTCCGTGTTTTGCACCTCAGAGTTCAGACCGTGCTCATGTCTCATCTGGGAGGAATAGATTGCCGTCCCAACCGCCGCTCATGCCTCTGCGCGTTCCAACGACCAAGCTCGCAAGAAAAAAAAAAGGGTATGTGGCATGTATCGCCATATCCTCATCCCCCCTGACAACGCTCCTGATCGAACATCCATGCTCTCTAGTACTGTGTTGTTCGTGTCTCCCCTCACCGGCAAGCCTCCTCAGTAGAGGAACAGCCGCTTCTTCGCGTCCCCGACGACCCAGGCCAGGCCCTCCTGCAGGTTCATGCCCGTCATGGCGCTGCTCTGCAGGACATGCCACTGATGCGTCTTGATCTCTCCCAGCCGCAGAAGCTACATGACCCACGAGCGCCCGCAGTCAGTCGCGAATCGCCGTGTGGCCGACAAGTGAATTCGGAGGAACCCGGGGGGGGAAAGAAGGGGGG
>NQYS01000002.1:435025-466273 GCA_003055955.1 Escovopsis sp. AC | reverse complement strand
CCCCCCTCCCCATCCACCCCTCCCTCCGCCGCGGCCTCCCCTCCGCCCCGCGCTCGTGCCCCGCACACACCGCCCTCAGCGGGCATCCCGTGCGCGCCCTCGGGCGCCTCATCGCGCGCGAGTGCGCCGCGCACGCAGCGCGCTTCAGGCCGATCCTCGCGCTGGGCCACGAGCCCCCCGCGCGCGTGGAGGGTTGGCTCGCGCGGTGCGACGCGCTCGCCGGCATCGCGGGCCAGGCGTCGCGCCGGGAGCACCTCTGGCGGTGGTGTTGCGGGTGGGGGTGGGAGTGTTTCGGTATACCGAGGCCGGGGACGGGACACCAGCGCTGCAGCGCGTGCGCGCTCAGCGTCGTGGGCGGGTCGCTGGTGTACCTGGCGGATCTGCGGGCGGGCCTGCTCGCGCGCGCCCGGTACCACGCCTACAAGCGCAGCACGCGCGGGCGGCGGTCCCCAGGCGCGAGGGGGGATACGAAGGAAAAGGAAAGCAAACATGAAGGCGGGGGCGGGATGGCAAGAGAGCCCCGGCTGCTGAGGGTCGTGGAGCGCTGGATCTCGCTCCGCACAAGGGCCGAGCGCGCGCACATACACGCCGCGAGCGAGGCCGTCGCCGCGTCGCTTCTCGAGCTGCGGGGCGTGCCCGCGCGCTTTGGCCTGCTCGGGCGATCCGACACGCCGGAGG
This sequence comes from Escovopsis sp. AC, assembly GCA_003055955.1. Lineage (NCBI taxonomy): Eukaryota > Fungi > Ascomycota > Sordariomycetes > Hypocreales > Hypocreaceae > Escovopsis > Escovopsis sp. AC. Next base: position 465,595 of record NQYS01000002.1, on the reverse strand, counting down.
CGGAGGCGGAGGCGGAGGCCGCGGCCGACATCGCGGGCACTCCAGTCCCAGTGCCAACACCGGATGCAGATGGCGGCCATGTCGAGGGCGACGGGCTCTGGACGAGCAGGGCCGACATCGACTCCCTCTCGCGGTTCTTCGCCCAGGACCCCCCACGGGCCGCGCACTTCGAAAGCAGCCCCCAAGCCAGCCCCGACGCGCAGTCCGTGTACGACGCTTGGGAGGAAATGCGAGACGCGATGGACCGCGGAGGGGAGGACGTGGACGCAATCGCGGGCGCGGGCGCGGGCGCACCGGCCCGGATGCACCGCGCGTCGGCGGTGCCGCGGCCGCTGGCGGTCGATGCCGGGACCCTTCATCGGGCGAGCGCCCTGGCTCACATGGAGGGCAAGACGTGGATATGAGTCTGGGTCTCGCCTCGGTCATCAGCACGAGTCTTCTCGTGTTGATCTCACATTGCCATCATGGCTGTATCGTCCATCACGGGGTTTGAGGCGTACGGTTGAGGAGCTTTTCGGCCGAAAGTGGTCAGCGGACATGTTACAAACCATAAGACTGCTCGTGACCCCTTTCCCCATGCGCCCCTTTTCGGCCGCGTCAACCCAAAAAGAAAAAAAATGAAACAAAGAGAAAAAGAGCTTTGATAACGCTCAAGGACTCGAGGAGAGCGAACAGCAAGGGAAAAATCCAGAGAGCTCAAGATTCACGGATTGAGTGACACGTAGTAAGCCAGCTACTACCTTAAACTCAAGAAGGTGACGGAAGCATAATCCTCCATGAGCGATTCTCTATATTCTTATTGTATAGAATATACTCAGTGACCCAAAAAAGGACTCGTTTCCAAGACCCGGAAGAAAAAAAAAGGCAATACGAAAAAAGACAGCATCAGCAGTATAAACAATACCCATCATGACGCAATGCCTGCTAAACAATGAAGCATCCCGTGGAATATGCATCGCAATCCAACTCCTTTGCCCTCCTCTTTCTAAAACGTGATCCAAGAATGCGAACGTCATTATAAGATATAGGAGGCACTTCGCCTTCGGTGCCCCTTGCTCGACCAACGTCGCCAGAGAAAAAAAATCCTTCCCTCTTCACCTGTTTCGCGCGTCGCTGCCCCCGGCAAGGTTCATGTGCATGATGGCGCTCGCGGTCCAGTCCGCATCGTCCTGGTCCCCGTTGCCCCAGGGCTCAAACGGCTCGCGCCCGTCGATACTCGGGAGCTGAATCCGGGGCGGTCCCTGGCCTTGCGCGACCCGCTGCGCAGACTTTGGCTCGATCGCTGGGGGAAGCGCGCCGTCGTTGACCTCGGATCCGCCGGAGTCGATCGAGAATCCCTGGCTGACCGCCTGGCCCGGGAAGTAGCTCTGCCGAGACATGGCCGCCGCGTCCGCTGTCCGCCCATGCCCCATGCTCGGGTGGTAGCCCGTGGGCGTGGTCTGATCCCTCGCCGGGACGCCCATCGAGGTGGCGTCCAGGTCGGCCATCTGGCTCATGTTGTGAGAGAACTCTTCCTGCTCCAAGATCTGCGGCGCGTACTCGACGTTGCGCATGCTCATCGATCTGCCTTGGGCGCTGAAGCTGCGAGCACTGGACGTTGATACGCGCCGGCTATCTAGCGTCTCAGCCGCTTCGCCGAAGGCGCCTGCCTCGAGATCCCGGATGGCGAACTGGGCCATCGTACGCATCTTGCGTGTCACCCATCCTGCGAGGATCTTGCCGCGCTGCTTCTCTCCCAGCCGAGATCGCGGGAAGTCACCCTTGTTCACAAACGCCACGATATCAACAATTATCTGGTGCTCGCTCAAGATCGCGTTGACGATCACGGGCACGATCGAAGCAAGGTACGGCTTGCGGCTGACCTCCACGAGCACAACTACCAAGCCACCAGCTTGGAACACAGCACTAGACATATATTATCAGCAACAGTCTCATTTTCGGATGGGATCGGGGGATTCACTCACCAGCCATTGGGCACGATATTTCGGTGACACTTTTCGACCGAAAGCTCAATGTCCATCGGGAAATGGCTCAGTCCGTTGATCTCAAACGTCTCGCCGATGCTTCCCAGAATGAACAGGACCTGCATCTCCACGAGCGCGCCGCCGGGACCGATAGGCCGGCTCACGTTATGCAAGAAGCCGAGGTCGCCGGTCCGCACGTACTGCACACTTGGGTCCCCGTCAACGGTCCGCCCGTCGAAGCGCTCGGCGTCGAAAGCATCCTTGGACCCGTAGAAGGACTTGACGCACGCCTCCGAGTCCACCCAGATCTCTCCGTACTCGCCATCGTGGCAGTGAATGCGGCTCTCGGGGTTGACGATGGCGATTTGGGTCGACACGGGGACCATGCCGGAGTCCTGGACGAGGAGCGCCTGCGGGTTCGACTCGGCATCCACGGGGACGACGAGGCCGCGACGGAGAGCCTTCGTATCCAGCCATAGCTCTATAGGTTCTATACACATGTACGACCTGGAAGCGATCATCGGGTTGAGCACGTGGGAGTAGACCGTGTTGATGGCCGTTCGATCGAGACCCGCCGCCGCGAAGTGCATCCGCACCTTCTGGAACACGTCGGCGCGGGGCCGCCCGTCTGACGAGATCATCATGTTCTTGAGCTCGTGCAGCGTGAAGCCCTTGGCGTGCATCGCGGACATAGCGTGATCCAGCATCTGGGGCGTCGCGTAGGTATCCTTGATCTTGTACCTCGACAGTGTCACGAACAAGGACATGGGGTTCTGCGCAAACTCGACCGGCGACAGCAGGTAGGTCGGGGTGCCAATGTAAATGCCCATCAGGCACGAGTGCACGAACCCAAGACCCGTCGAACTTCGGACGCAGCCCAGGACGGGCCTCGAGCTCGTCATCTGGCACGTCTCCTTCTGCACCTTGCACATGCCCATGATCGTGTCGTGTCCCAGCTGGACCGCAATTCGTCGCTGGTCCGGCGTCCAGTATGTCCAGACGAGGACGGGGTAACCCGGTCGGACCCAGGCGGGGTCCATGGTCAGCCCCAGCTCCCTGAGCCCACTGTTCTGCTTGGGCGGCTTCGTGGTGTTGTACGTGTTGGGCATGGAGATCTTGAGGATCTGCGCCGACTGCTTGACGTGGCTCGCCACGGCTTTGACCTTGAGTAGGTGGTCCACGTCGCTATTGACGAGGACGGCCTTGACCTTGTAGTCCGCGACGACGTGGAGGAACGCCGGGACGTCCTCGTTGAGTCGATTCTGGTCCAGGGGAGCTAACGGGATGATGACGGCCCCCAGGTTGATGCCGGCATGAACGGCGAACACGAACTCCTCCGAGTGCGTGTACATGAGGATCAGATGGTCGCCAGGCCGGATCTTCACTTTGTTCTTGAGGTACATGGCCACAGCGGCCACCTTGGAGTCGAACTTCCTCCACGTCACGCCTTTCCCCTCTCGACCCCGGCCGTCGATGGTGCAGTAGGCGAGCTCGTCGGGTTGACGAGCGACGCGCCACTGGATGAGATCCGTTATGCACTTAAAATTATTGAGCGACGTTGACGTCCGATCATCAATGACCACTTCTCGACGGTCGATACCCGAATACTGCTTGTCGGCAGGCGCGAGGACGTTGGTCCGCGACTCGGACGCGAGCTGAGACCAGATGCCTCCCATGGGGTCGACGCCGATCGGGAGGTTCAGGACGGCGTGCTCCACGCCGAACTTGACGTGAACGCACGGGAGGTTGCCGAGGTCGAACTCTCGGCGACAGAGCATGTTACCGATCTCCCGCCTTCCGTTTTTGACGACTCGAGGCAGGGCATTTGGCGCCGTGATCATGACGCAGTAGAGCCGGAGGTGGTGCTCCTGCACAAGCACCTCCATGCATCGCTCCGCCAGGGAATCGAGGAGCGCGGTGTCGAGCTGCCTCGGCGGGCCCCCCGAGGTCAACGGGGCCGTCGACGCCGCCAGCGACTCGAGAACGACAACTGGCAGGTGCTCGTCGTTGACGAAGACGTCGAAAGCGGAGCAGTCGTGGATCCTAGGCACATTCTTCACGATGCTGACGACGATGTGCTGGACGAAGAAGTAGCGATACTCTGCGATCTCGTGGCCATGCTCGGACCACTCGACCCTCTGTCGTATCCGATCCTCGTACAGACCCAAGACGTAAATCTTGCCCTCGATGACGGTGCCAAGCAGTCCCGTTCGGAGGAACTCAGGCTCTACGGGGGTCGGCGTGGGCTCGCCCGGCTCGAACTTGTACGGCCGCGCGTGAAAGATGAGCTCGGTGTTTTTCGGCTGAGCCCAGAAACCTCCAGACAGCGAGGGGGAGTCGACCCAGATCTCGCCTACGGAGTTGGGAGACGCAAGCAGGCCGGTCTCGGGATCCACGACCGCGAGAGTGGCGTCCGGGATCGGGTAGCCGAAGGACCCGACTCGAACCATGCCGGGCTCGAGGTTCTTCTTCCGACGCGCCTCATCGCCGTGGGCAATGACGACGACCTCGTTGGTCTTGAGGGCCTCGCGATTCAGGATGACCTCGCCGAGCTCCGTCTTGCAGTTCTGTTCTTTGGGGGTCGTGGCCCCGCCGCTGAGCAGACTTCCGAACCCGTTCGTAGGCTTGTCGGACTCCTTGTCGCCCGGGTCGCTGTACGAATCCGTATCCTCGTTTTGCTCGAGACTCAGCGGCACCCCGAGGCGCTCCTCTCCGCCGAGCCAATCGCGGACGCTGATGATCATCCCGCCATGCTCCGGGAGACACAGCATGGGTGCCACGACTTCCCGCGCGCGCGGATTCCTCAGGGGCCGCAGCCATCTGTCTGCCAAGACCTCGTGGAACTCGCAGTCCACGGTCAGGGTGTCAATCAAGCACAGCTTTACCGACTGGAAGTTGGGTTCCATCCCCTTTTTGTAATTTCTAGTTGTCATGGGGTCCTGTTGGTAGTTGTAGGCCGCGCGCTTGAGGCCGGGATAGTCGGCGATCATGACGGTTGTCTTGTATTTCGTGATGAGCTGCGCGTAAAGGCCCGGCACCTCGACGGCTTTGTGGTCGAACCACACGGTCGTGTGGCCCCCGTAGACGGTGAGAAGAACGCTGAGAATCATGCCGACGCCCTGGCGGGGGTCCAGATATGAGAGCAGGATCTCGCTGCTCGCGCCGCCCCCGATAAGCTTTCCGTTCTTGTCCCTGAGGGAGGTATTAAAGGTGTCGCCCGGCCCGTTGTGCGGGATCGTCGACAAGATGGCGCTCAAGCAAGCCATTTGGTGCATAATGGTCCGGTGGCTAAGCACGACGCCTCTCAGGTCCCCGGTGGGCGCGCGAGAAAACTCGATGTAGGCCAGGTCGGGCACGTTGAGCGGAGGAATGTCGTCCTTCTTCTTGGGGTGGTAGCTGCCAAACTCGTTCGTCTTCCACCACTCGACCCCCTTGGGCCAAGTCAGCTTCTGGGCGACGATGTCTCGCTGGAAGGCCTTGAGATTGTTGTCCGTCGTGAGGGCCAGGTGAGCCTGTGTGGAGGTGAGTAGGTAATTCAGTCGCTGATAGTCCTGCAAGTCGTTGATTGGGACGGCGACCACGCCGGCGATGAAGCAGCCCATGAGGGCGATGGCGAAGTCGATGATCTCGCTGTCGCGGTAGACCAAGGCCACGCGGTCACCGCGATAGAGCGAGCTCTTGTCGCGGATGACCTGTGCGACCTTTTCCGCCCTCGAGGCCAGCTTTTCCCAGGTGATGGAGGCGATCTCCTTGCCCTTGTTGTCCAGGACCCAGTAGGCCGGCAGTTTTGGGGTGGTGCGACCCCGGTGGCGCAAGACGGCTGCCATGTTGTCGAAGGTGGACATTGGAGTGTTGCTGTCGTGGGGGTCGATGATGGCGAAGGGCACCTCTCTCGGCTCGAGGGGCGGCTGATACTCGAGGGCTTGCTGCGGAGGAAGATCTGCGGCAGAGAGCATGGGCGGAGCCATGGCGGCCGACGGGGAGAAGGCGTCGGTGGTGGAGGAGTATCTCGGGCCGGGGCCGTATTCGTTCATGACCTGGTGGTCCTCGTATGGGTACTGGCTCTGATCGTAGGCCTGCTGGCCTGCGAAGTCGGAGAAGAAGCCCTGGGAGTCAAGCAGAGTCCTTGTCCTGCCATCCCCGCCGCCGGGCTGATGGGGGTCTGCGTACGTGCCGCCGTGGCGCTCGGGGTTGAAGGCATAGTCGCCCGAGACCATTGTTCCGCTTCGGGTGGGCGGGTCGGTCGAATCCTGGTCGGCATAAAGCGACTCGCGATGCGACGGGGAAGTGGCTCGCTCGGACACGATCTGGGAGCCGGGCCGCAGGTGGGCGTAGGGGCCGGCGTCGGCGGGTGCATAAGAGGCTGATTGTTGCGTTCCGTGGCTAAAGTTGCGATGCTGCGCGGGCGACCCCTGGTTCAAGAAGTTGTCCCTGAAGGAATCGCCGCTTATGGATGCCGTGAAGGAGGCTCGGCGCTCATCACTCGAGGGATGCGCGGAGCTCTCTGGAGAGTGTATCTGCAGGCCAGAGCGAGGCGGAGCGGGCGCCGGAGCGGTCGGTGGTGGAGGCGCTGGCGTCAAGGTATGGCCATACTGGGAGAGTAGCAATGCTCGGCGCTTCTGGTAACTATTCAAGGTCGTCAGATGATGGGGAGGAGGAAAAGTTTGCGATGGCGGAGAAGTCAATCGCGAGAGCGAAAGGAGGGGGGGAGAAGGGAGTCGGCAGGAGCTCACCCTTTCTCTGTGATATCGCCCTCCTACAGTCCGTCAGGTCAGCTATCGAGATGAAAGAGGGAGGAGACGAAGGGCAAATGAAAGGCGACCATGGCGACGTCGGCGTGTCGAGGCAAAGCGTTGGGGAGGTCACGGACAAACTCACCTCCAATTCGCGCTGAAGATTGTCGAGCTGAGCCCGGAGCTCGGGGTGGTAATCGGCCATGGCAAACGAGGGAACGAAGCGGCCAGGGCGACGTCTCTTGAGAAAGGAAAAGGGTGGGTAGGCGATGTTGTCAAGAAATGAGGGATTGGCGCCGAGCCATGCCCGTCCTTTTCTCTCTGGCTATTGTTTTTCCCCTTTTCCTTGTCGTCGTTTCTCCGAAGTTTGGAAGAAGAGGATGCAAGTTGAACGTTTCAATCCAAGGACTCACTCCTCAGAGTCTCGTGACGTAGCTCCGTCGAAATGTCCTCAACATGCAAACGGGGCAGGTGAGACCCATGGTCGGCTAAGGGAAGGCGCTGCCCTGACCGTGACTGCCATCGAACTCGGGCCCTCGGATCAGGTACGTGCGCGGAGTACGGAGCACCTCTCGTACTCGTATTGATGTACGGAGTACTCCGTATGTACCTGGCGCTACCTGCGACTGGCTTCGTCTGGCGCTCGTCTAACCGCTGGCGCGGCGCAGGTCGTAGGTACCTAGAGGTAACGCACCGCCTGTAGACAGCGCATCCGCCAGGCTCTAAAAGCTGATGGCCTGGGGAGAGTCCGCAGCGAGTCCGTAAGAAGCCGAGGGAGCCACCTGTCGTACTCATTGGCTTCGAGAATCCAAAGGAGCAATGATCTGCCGAGTTCTCCTAGTCCGTGTCCCCTCAATCACTTGGAAGTTCAACAGGGCAACAGCCAAGAGGGCAACAGCCTGTCATCATCACTGAACGTGCCTTCCTGCCGCGAGTCTATCTTCTCCACTCTTGATATGGCAGTCACGATGCACAGCCAGCCAATCATCGCTCTCGTAGCTCAGTTGGTCAGAGCTTCGTACTAATACTTGGGTTTCCATTCAAGTCTTGGTCATGCGGAGGTCGCAGGTTCAAGCCCTGCCGAGAGCAAGCGCTTTCATCAGCGATTCTTTGGATATTTTTTTTTTGGACATTTTTGCCCTCGACATACTTACAGGTAGTAGTACTACCTCTCTCAGGTAATGTCCTCTCCGTACTCCTTCTTTCTTCCCTTCATGAGTCCGATGCCACATGCAATCCCACCCTTGCGTGCCGAATCCTCGATCGGCTCGGTGGCGTGATGACGCGGTGCTTCCAAGATCGACCGTCGTACGGAGCACTCCGTACCTGAATACGAGATGCGGCGCTTACTGTATTCGAGTGCGCATGATGCTATTCCCAGAATCGTGCAGCTGCAGGGTGGCCCAGATGACGACAGCCTCCATGTGCCTGTGCTCCGTACCTGTGCACGAGTACGAGAAAGCTCTAGAAGCTTGACGGGATATCAATGCCTTCGAGCCTCGCCCCATCTGTGCCACCTCTGCGTCTAACAAGGAGAATCTGTTCCCACATGCTTGATCCTCATCATCCGTGCGATCTCGAACACATACCAGCATCATGCACGGAGTACTCCGTAAATGTTGATGTCAATTAATCCATGAAATGCCTACCCTACAATGGACCCTGGGATCGGAATATATCATGACCGACCTCCGGCCCCACAAGCCGCATTCGAGCTATAAAACCAGAATTTCGTCTCGACTTCCTCCAAGAAAATCCAGATCTTCCCTCATCACCACTGAGGCATCATCACCAATCCGTGATGGTTTATCCAATCAATTGATCCATCGGCCTTGCTCCGAGCATTCTTCAATCATTCGAAACCCGCTTCACTAACCATCCAGCAACCATCCCCGCGGAATGGTCCCATCTAGTGTGAGTCCCTCTGCCCGCGCATTCCATCCTCCAGCATCATCTCTATGATGAGAGATTTGCATTCACAGACCTGTTCCGAACACTATGTGGACAAACTGCTTTACACCACTCCTGACTTCACCTCGCTTTGACGATTTTCTTCCCTGATTTCAAACGCCCCTTTGATGGGAAGCTCGTCGCTGACTCTTCCCAGATACCTGATTCTCGCCTATTGCTTCATTGCCCGAGCCAGGCCTCACCGCAGGAGCTCAGTGTTTTCCAAGCATGAAAAAAAAAACTCCATAGCCGAAGATGAATACAAAAGCATCAAGATCACAATGACCCTCATAATTCCATACTCGTTTGACCTTCTCTGAACACTATGTTGCCATGCCTTGCAAACGCCGCGCCTTGTCAACCTCGTCCACGCCCTCAAATAACACGGCCTCTTTCACTCACGCAAGGCACAAGTGGTCCTCATTGTGTCGAATTTGAGGTACCATTAAGGAAAAGAATTACTTGGGGAAAGGAGGGGAGCAGGGCCTTGTCCTTTGTCATGTCCTGACTTGAATGTCCCCCCCGTTTGAACGTGGTTCGTGCGTCTCTGAAGATCGTGCGCGCGAGACAATGCTCCCACAGAGAATCCTTGTTTGCCTCTTCATCGTGAACGCGTGGGATGGGTTCCATATCCATAGTCAATGCAGGAGGCGGAGTGGGATGCTGATGGCGAGGGTCTTATAAAAGCCCCCGAGTTCGCAACTCTGGCGCAGGCCGTGGAAGATGCTCATACGATAGTTTCAAAAATCAGAGAACATCTCACAATACTTCCTCTTGATGCTTTCCTTCCTCTGATTCCCATCAAGATTCACCGCATTGCTTCAAGATGGCCGACTCTGCTGGTTTGCCTCCGGCCGACATCTTCGACTCCATCAAGGGATGCCCGGGCGAAGGAGAGCGGCATGAGGTGCCGGGAACTCGTGCAGGAGACATCCCGCCTTTGGCTCCCCCGCTGTTGCAAGATGCCGTCTCCACGGCGGTCCAGGATCTGGCGGTACAAGATCTGATGGATATGACGAGTGAGTCGTGACCCTGCATGATGATAGCCTCTCCTTTTTGTTTTTGTTTCATACCCCCAATGGGTAAAAGAACTTGAGCTAACAGCTGCAAGTGTCTGGAGATGCTTGGCTGGACTTTGACTGGTCAAATTTCTTCTCCGACATCCCCATGTTCTCGACGGAGGACGACTTGCTCGCCTCATCGGAGGCCTTGATCACCGATGCGAGGAATCCCGGAGCTGATGCCTCCGAACTACCCCTCTTCAACAATGCTCAGCCATTCTCCGACCTGGCGTCTGGACAGCTGGGAGGCACTGAGGTCGCAGGGAGCGCCTGGTCACTGGGCGTCGAGACTCCTGAATGTCAGCAGGCGCATCAGACTCCCACGACGAGCGGGGAGTCTTCGTCGACATCGTCTCCCGGCAGTCTCACGGATTCGACAGAGAGTCACCCTCCGTCGGAGAAGCCGAAAAGCCAGGGATCAAAGGAAATCCTGCCCTATCAGACGGCCATAGCCCCTCCGGCCCCTTGGGGAAGCAAGACCTACAACGGACAGCACCTGTTCTCCTACACCACAAAGGGCCAATGGCTCCTGGACCGCTGCTTCGACAAGGACCAGATCAGGGAGTACGTGAGCAGCTGCCCCCGCGAGACCATCTTCTGGCTCCAGCAGGCCCCGACCAAGTGCGGCGGCCGGCTCGACCTCGAGGACCGGGTCTGCCGCTGGGCTGGCTGCCCCGTCTTCAACCGCAGGATCACGGCCGGCTGGCTCCGCGTGGCCTTTGACGAGGCCCCCGCCCAGACGAGCGACGGGACCAGGGACCCGCTCAAGGTCGCCGGGTGCATGCATCTGTGGTGCTTCGAGCAGGTGCTCGAGCCCCTCGAGTTCCACCTGTCGGGTAGGCTGCAGCCCGAGGCGCGCACGTTCCCGCGCGAGGAGAGGAGCGTGGTCACGCTGGAGAAGTCGACGGACGCGGGCATCATCAGGCAGGCGTACCTGCCGTGGCTGGAGGACAGGGCGCGGGAGTTGCGGGCGGGGGGCCCGTCGAGACGGCCCCGGCCGCACGAGGAGTCGCTCTCCTTCGCGATGAATAGGTACCACCTCGACAACCAGACGGCGGCGCGGCAAAAGGCCCGCCTGAGGCGCAACGCCCACAAGGCGGACGCGGAGAAGAGGACGATCGATGTCCACAAGGGCGACTTGGGGCTGTTTTCCCGGGCGTGCAGGAAGGCGAAGCACATCAGGAAGTGCCATCGGCTCGACGGCGAGCTAGTAGGAGGCACGGCTGGCGGTGATGAGGAGCTGTGCCCCCCTCCCGGCCCTGGCCATCCCCCAATGGCGACTTCGTCTCGTGGGCTCTCAATTCGCGGTGGCCAATCGCTCCGCGAACTCTGTGAGCGCCCAGATGATTGGAGCAAAGCACCTCCGGGAGCTTGGCCTCCAATCGGGGCAGAGACACCCGGAGGGTTGATGCCCGATTCAGCTCGAGCTGTCTCGGGAAGTCCGACTGCCGCGCAGGCTCGGGCTTCAGCGAGCTGTCGGCATCCCCGTGGCGACCATGCCGGCGACAGCCCACGCACTGCTCCCGCGTCGTCGACGACTCCCGCGCCTCTACCAGTGGCTGCTGCAGAGCACACGATTGTGGCATGCAGCGTTGCACAAAGGGGGGAGAAGCGACTGCGGCAGGAGGAGCGTCACGAATCACTCGACTCGTTCGGGGGACGAAGCCAGCTGCCGGCAAAGCGTCAGAGACTGGACGATGACACCCATGATCTGGACGGCTTTCTCAATGGTGAGTACCTGGCGCAGCTTCTCGGGGGCTTGGACCAAGACTCGGCGCCGCAATCTCACGATCTGATGCCTCGACCAGACGATGCGAGATGTCAACTGTCGGATGTTTTTCTCCAGCATCACGTCGTCATCCCTCCACCAAATCTTCCATGGCGGGGTGTCCTTGGATCAGATGAAGCGGGGATCCAAGCGCAAGCTGATCTGTCGGTTTCCGATCTGTTGAACGCAGATCTTTTTAGAGATGAAGATGAATCCATCGAGATGCCCTCTGAGCAGATTGATGGCCAATTTTGGGCGGACCAGGATCTCCAAGACTTCCTCGCGAATCCGCTCCTCGGAGATTTTGAGGCCCAGGATTTCCTTGCCGATGTAGGGACTGATGAGGCTGGACCCAGCAGCGGGGGCCAAGACTCAGAGGCGTGATGATTCCGGGAGAACCTGATCCCTTCGGCTTGTGCCGTTTCTCTCCCCTCTTCCTCTGTCGCTCTCCCTCTCTCTGTGTGTGTTCGTCTGTCTCTCTGTAACTCAACAATGTTTTGTAATTCGCCTGATGGTGATGATTTCCATGTCCCCTTGCTACTGATATATTTAGCAATAGAGGGGTAGTATAGAAAGCAAGAATTCACCTGGGCATTGTCAGCGGATTCTGTGTAACGCAAAGATATTCATGATTCCACCTCGGGGTCACCGCGAGTTGCTCAGTATTGCGCTCCTTCTCTCTGCTTCCCTCTGTGTTTGTGTCGTCAGGAGAGCACCTTCTCTCCGACTGGGCGAGAACCTGAAGAAGACACGAGACACGGTGTCAAGACATCACGAGGAGGCAAGGAGAGTATCTCGAGTCCTTGTCTCTATTGTCTCCGGTGCTTCCGCGTCGGGTCGTTGGCGAGGCAGCGTCACGGGTCATACCCTTGGATTCGCGCTTGACGAATGGGTATCATTGGGGACGAGTGCCCACAGGAGACGTGCCAATCAAGAGCATGGCCGTGCGGCCTCAATCCACGATATGCTGCAGCCGAGGACGTGGACAAACAGTGTACGAGTATGTACGAGCAGCTCGGGGATGCTGCAGTGGTGAAGCCGTTGTGAGGAGGCTGTGGGGTGCCATGGAGACGCATGAGTCGTGGTGATGGCACACATCACATCTCAGAATCGTGAGAGCCATGATGATTCAAGGATTGTGGTCGCGCAGCTGAGGATGCAGGGGAAGGAAAGAAGAGGTAATTGGAGGTCGTCATGGGATCAAATGTGAGCCATCAATTCGGATCTCGATGGTGAGATCGACAGGCACAGTAGGTGTTTTGTCCAGCTGCGGTCTAAGGTTTAGTCCCAGGGTTAGTCCCAGGGTTAGTCCCAGGGTGAATCATAGGGTTAGTCCCAGGGTTAGTCCCAGGGTGAATCATAGGGTTAGTCCTCAGGGTTGGGGCCCGATCAACATCTAGCCATTGTATCACCATTTCGTCCGTCATGAAGAAGCGAGAATGTCTATTGAAGCGCTTGAGAGCATTGGCCAGCAAGGGGAGATGCCTGCTTTCGACGACCTGGCTCGTACTGAGCTTCGTCGAATGTGCATCTGAGAGGCGACATTGGGTTCGCGGCTCCAGCCACTCCATTAGGATGACCTTGCCTACCTATGGAGCAAGGCATTGACGCTTGAGTGCCTGTGCCTGGGGATGCATGATCTAGTGTGGAGGCATTGATCAATTCACTTGCCTGCGCTGATCTGCAGCATGACCCAGAACAGGGGTGGGTCAATCAAAGATCCATGCGGGTGGTGAGAACATTAATTAGGGCAGCAAGGGGTGGGATGACAATCGACCAACATGACCAGACGAGATAAGGTTTGAGGGGAGAGGAGAATGATTCCGTACTGATTCAATCATGAATCTGATCCGTGTTCTTCGATTCTCTTGTGATTGATGTCAATGCATTCAACATACCTGAGGCTATTCCGTGCATCTACCCTGTATGAATGTGGTACATACTCAACCGTAACCCTGATGGCGATCATCAATGTGAATCTGGAGAGGATTGATTTCACCGGTGGCTTAGCTCGGCGAAAAGTGCATGCTGTGGCTTGAACTTGAACCGGCGCCTTGGATCCATCCATCCAGGGGAGCCGCTCGCGCTACAGCGGGTTGCGCCAGGCGCTCGGCTTGGGCCTGCAGGGCAGTGGATCGGAGCTAGAGCACCCGTATCTGTACCTGTACGAGTACATCAAGCAAGTCGATCCATCCGTGGATCTGCAGGGTACTGAGGCACTGCGCAGGTAGATGTACTTGTACAATCAGTGTGGCTGAGGCGGTTGGACGGGCTGGTGGGGCGCGACGGCATCGCCGAAGCAGGCTGGTGACAAGTTCTCATCGACTGATGCCTCCTCGCACTCTCTACTCTCTACTAGTCTCAAGATGCCTCGCTCACTCGCAACAAGCAACCTCTCCAGAAAGCACCACCACCACCACCACCACCACCACCAGCAAGGGCCCATGCGCTGGCGGCTTGTTGCTCCGAGTCCCCTCCGCCCTCAGGACTGAACCAAGCAATACTTGTTCCATCCTGGCCATGCGCGCCAATTCTTCCATGTCAGAGCCCTTGTCTCGGGCGGAGAAGAGGGGTCCAACTTAATCCTCGTTCCATTCAAAAGGGCACAAGGGGAGAGGGGCCTTCCCGTCCGCGATCTCCTGCGACACCTCGTCATCTCGCCTCCATCTCCAAGCCAGCCGCTCGCCTCGCTGTCTTCCGAGTCTTCTCTTTCCACAGACTCGCCGTCCGACCATCGGCCCGAGCATCTCCCCAGCGCAACAAACCTGAGACTGTGACCCCTCGGCCGGCAGACAGCAGCTCAGGGCGCGCGACATCGTGCTCAGCCACGGACGAAGGAAAGAACGGCATCCCATTACCGGCCCGCAAGTCCGACCACTGCTCCGCACTCCTCTCGGAGTTTGCCAAATCGCTCCCGAGTCCTCGACGACGGGAAGACCAGGCACACTTCCAACGCCCCTCCAACGTGCCGGCGGCTCGCTCAAGGCTCTAGCCAGGAGATCGCCGCCACCACCGCCGCCACCGCCGTCGGGAGTTGTACTCGTCCTCCTTAAGAGATTTGCCGATACCGACGGGAGGATCGAGGCTCGGTCGCTCCATCGCTCAATCCATCAGCTATCCGGTGTTTTTTTTTTTTTTTTTTTTTCCGATTCGATTCCTCCTCCCTTCGGATCTCTGGGCGCTCCTGCTGCGTGGAAAACGTCGATTCGAGCAGGTCACGTGTCTCCTTCGAGGCGTCTCTTAAGCCGGCGACGACAACTTCGAGTCCATCACAAGGACTTGAAATCCATCTCGCTCTTGATCATCACAGGATTTTTCGCCTCCTTTCCTCTCATTACTTTTTTCTCTCGTTCTTTCTGGATACCTTACTCCTATTAATACCGCTTGACCCTCTTTTACGGATAAGGAGCCAATCCGCCTATACCACTCTTTGTCCTGGGCTGAACATAACAAGGACCTTGTTCAGCAGCACATTCGATCCTTCGTACTGCCATTCGTTGATTTTTCAGCGACAGCCAGCTTTTCGGAGGCTATTTTCTGGCGTCGACATACAATTGCGTGCTGAATCGTGTACAAGTACGGATTGCAAGTTCATGCCAAGCACACAAGCGAGGATCGACTTCAACCCGTCATTGAGCATCAACTAGGAAAAAGGAGGCGAGAACCCTGCGCTCACCGAGAACGACTTCTTTGACAAGCACTGTCCCGAATTTACGAGGCGTCTCGATACGCACCCCTTTCTCGCGTAATGGAAACCCAGCAGCGGCCTGCGCTGCAGGTCATCGTTCTGGTACGTCGAAGAAGCATAATTCCCCGATGATGGTGACGGTGGCGGCGGGGAAAGCAATTGCTTGCATTCTCACCTCGCACAGCATGACGGCGCATGATTCCCCGGGTTTTGGTTTGTTACATCATCGGTCAAGACTTGACTAACCTCATCTCGTAGGGTTCCGGCGGCGGACCTCAAGAATCCAACACAACCGCCTTCCTCGTGCGCTCCGTGCCGCAGAACTGGCGCAAGGGCTCCATAGTGGCTGTCGATGGAGGCGTCCACCTCTCCGCCATCACCCGCCTGATCGCGGAAGCCCTCCCGGACTCGCCACCGCCCACGCCGACCTCACCGTCCGTCCCGGGTCCCCGAGTCTTGACCACCGGCCCCTTTGCCGGGCTTGAGCTGCCTTTCAGCAGCGCCGAGGCGAATGCCGCCTACGTCACCCGCATCCTCGTCGACACGTACCTCATCACGCACCCGCATCTCGATCACATCTCCGCCTTTGTCATCAACACCGCCGGCCTGCCCGGCACTCGGCCGAAGAAGCTGGCCGGCCTGCCAAACACCATCGAGGCCCTCAAGACGCACATCTTCAATAACGTCATCTGGCCCAACCTCAGCGACGAGAACAACGGCGCCGGGCTGCTGACATACCTCCGCCTGGTGGAAGGGGGCAGTCCGGCCCTGGGTGACGGCTACCTCGAGGTCTGTGACGGGCTCCTTGTCAAGACGTGGAGCGTCAGCCACGGCCACTGCATGGAGAAGCACACCCACCGGGGCTCCTTCTGCAACGCGCCCTCGACGCGGCTCGGCAGCCAGGACGTCTCGAACCTCATGGCCCGGCGCGAGACGTACGCCCACCTGCACGCCGCCCACGACTTCCACGGCCATGGCCACAGCCACAGCCCCATGGACCGCCATTTCCCCTTGAACCACCTCTACGCCTCGGGCCTCTCGCGCCGCACCAGCAGCATGATGCCCTCGTCCGCCATGTCTCCCCAATTCCCGGGGGCCGACTTCCTCGAGCCGCGGCCGTGCGTCTACGACTCGAGCGCCTACTTCATCCAGGAGCAGACCACCTCCCGCGAGGTCCTCATCTTCGGGGACGTGGAGCCGGACACCATCTCTCTCAGCCCGCGCAACCTGCACATCTGGCAGGAGGCGGCGCCCAAGATCGCCTCGGGCCTCCTCGCGGCCATTTTCATCGAGTGCAGCTACGACGACTCGCAGCCCAGCGAGCGCCTGTTCGGGCACCTCAAGCCGTCCTTCATCGTCGAGGAGCTGCAGGCCCTCGCTGCCGAGGTCGAGACGGCCCGCAAGATCCGCAGCCTCGAGTCTAAGAAGCGCAAGCGCGGCCCCGACGAGGTGCTCGAGGTCCAGGTCATCCGGAAGCGCGCCCCGGCCCTGCAGACCGCCGCGACCGAGGAGCCCATCTCGCCCAAGTCGGCACACCCGCCGCAACTCTACACCGCGTCGTCGTCCGGCCTGGGCCAGGTGCCATCCAGGCCCGGCGGCGCCGAGACGCCGCACCTTGTGACGCCGACGGCTGACGTGCCGCCCCTCGGCGACGGCGAGAGGCCCATGCCCGCGCCCCCGACGCTCAACATCCCGCAGGAGAGGCGGCCGCTGGAGGGGCTCAAGATCGTCATCATACACGTCAAGGAGACGCTGACCGACGGGCCGGAACCGGGCGAGACGATCCTGCAGCAGCTCAACGAGCACGAGGAGGATGCGCAGCTGGGCTGCGAGTTCATCATCTCCAAGCCAGGCCAGAGCTTCTACTTTTGATTCTGATAGATGTCCCGTTCTCCCCCCCCCCCCCTTTTTTTTTTCTTTCAAATTCACGTCCCCATCCCCTCTCTTCCTCTTCCTGTCCTTTCCGCCCCTATTCCGTTCTTGTTCGTATGATGTTGGCTTTCTTTGAGCGGGTGTCAGGCTGGGAGGCCGTGGGATTGCTGGTGGCAAGGAGTTGGAGGGGGCTACTGATTTGGGTGGTCATTTCAGACGCAAAAAAGCTCGCCGCGACGCGGCCGGTGCTGTGTGTCTCGATTCTCTTCTATGTACATAGATGTCCTTTGAATACCGGCGGTATTCTCCTTATACACATATTGTTCATACCGATGGGGTAATGCAGATGAGAAAGGCCTGAAGTCTCTATATGCGTCCCCGGAAATGCTCCTCGCTTGATGCTGCCGACCGATCGGACAAAAATACTCCCAGAGGATGAAATAGATATGGAAAAAACATGGCAATGCTGTTCAAACGACCACGGCGCTCACTTGTCTAGTTAGTTTGCAGGTTTCTTGAGGTTGTCAAAGCCCTCTTGGCCACCGAGGTCTTTCTGGAAGGAGGGTCTCTGGAGCTCGAAAAGCTCCTGCGTCCGGCCGTACGAGATGCCTCCGAGCCGGGTGACTGGTTTAAGGACCTGATGGAATCGATCAGCAACTGAATTCCTATCACACAATGGTTTCCATCTACGCCGATGATTTTCCAAGCATGGTATCAAGAAAAAAAAGGGGGGGGGGGGAGGGGAGACTCACCGCAGGGTTCACGAGCTTGTTCTCGTCGAGGGCATCCTCGCGGATCCAGAAGCGCACGCCCTCGAAGATGACGACGACGGCGCTCTTCTTCTCCGGGTCGATCCTGCTGTCGAACTCCTGGACGCTGACGACCTTGACCTCGATGCTGAGGATGGCCTCCTTGACGCGGGGCGCCCTGACGGCCTGGGTGGAGAAGTCGGGCGTCAGCCCGCTGACGTCCCACTCGGAGCAGCCGTAGGGCGCGTCGACGCTGGTGGCGTTTGCGGCCTCGACGTAGTGCTCGGAGATGATGTTGACGACGGCCTCGCGGGACTCGAGGACGTTGCGCAGGGTGTCCTTGGGGCGGGCGATGCTCCCCGTGAAGCCGGCGGCGAAGAGGGGCGGGTCGTGGGCGACGAGGTTGAAGTAGCTGAAGGGGGCGAGGTTGAGGGCGGTGCCGTCGGCGCTGGCGCTGGAGATGAGCGCGATGGGGCGGGGCACGACGGAGGAGATGAGCAGCTTGTAGATGGACCCGGCGGGGCGGTCGTGGTTGTTGGGGTCGATGACGGCGAAGGGCTGGGCGGCGTCGGCCGGGGTGTAGAGGTGGTTGGGGCCCTGGCCGAAGCGCCAGGACGGGTCGGGGGTCTGGACGTAGGCCGGGGGCTTGGAGGGGTCGAAGGGAGGGCGCGAGGCCTCGAGGGGCTTGAAGTCGGGGTGGTGCGAGGCGCGGGGTTTCTCGGCCATGCTTGCGGCGGCAGCGGCTCGGGGGCGGCGGGAGGAGGGGGAGTAGTGTCGAGGACGATGATGGCTGGGGGAGGGCGAGGTGGGGGTGAAGGACGAGGAGGACGGCCTGGAGGAGGAGGACGGTGATGAGGTCGAGGAGGATGTGGGAGACGGTGGGAAGCGTGGCGGAGAGGAAGTTGAGGAAGTCGAGGAAGTTATTATATGCCTGCGGGCTCCGTATGGGATCCGGGATGCTCGTACTGTACGACGGAGGACGCTCGTGCCCCTGGATGCCGGGGAGAGTGAGAGAATTGTCGTCATTGTCTCTTGTCTGCGTCAAGGGTCAGGTGGGCGGTCGCATATTTTTTGCCAGGCTTGGGGGACTTGCCTGATTCGAGATGGTGAAGTTCTTGAACGGATTTTGCAAGGAAGACGCCTCAATAGCCGCGTCTGACTCGAGTCTACTTGGTAATTGTAAAGAGCTTGATCCCTCAGGCCGACAGGCTCTCAGGTTGGGAGATCGTCGGCTTCAGGACCAGGATGACTTGGACGGTCGGTGCCAGGACTTGGAATTGTCGATCGAGATCGGCAGATGGGAACCTTTATGAGGGAATCGTGGAGACGAAACGAATTGATGCATCCTGCATGGACGAGGGATCCGCACAAGCACATACATAATCCATGCTCGTACTCGGACGAGCATTGGCGAATGGAGTGGGCATGTTCCAGATCGAGCGTCTCTGATCATCGACCTGCAAACATTATCTAACTCTGGACAAAAGGTCCCGGAAATCAACGTGTTCCTTGCAATGCAATGAATTGATCACTCTCGTCTCCCACATTTCGTCGGATCGTTTCCGGGATGTCATGGAGCCGAGCACAGTGCGAGAGTCCGCATCGGCTCGCATCGGCTCGATTAGGTAATCATCGCAGGGCAAGCTCTTATCGATAACGAACCTCCAGGCCGGCAATTCCAATTTCTTTTTTCTTTCTTTTTTTTTTTTTTAAAAAAAAATAATCCATCCATCCATCCATGAATCATCACCGCAAACATCAGGCGGCTTTCTTGGTGAAGCCTGCGGTGCCACGAGCCTCTGCGCATCGCGTCTCCTCTCCCCCTCGCTGATGGAGTCATCGGTGACTCATAGCCTGACTCAGTCCATCTCGCGCTCGTCTCGTCTCGGCAATCGTCTCCGTTTCTCTCTCCGCATCGCTGGACAGCGCCAGCGCCAGCTCTCCCTCCTCTCTCACCTCTCGTCGTCGTCGTCGTCGTCTTCGGCTCGGTGCTCGAGACGCTCAGCAAGGACCAGCTTTATTCTTCCCATCCATCACTGCTATAGATCCTACGAACACGCAGTTGCCATCGCCCGCGCATACTCCACGTACGACTCGACGACCATGACGACGACGGTGCAGCTGGCGTCAGTCCCGTCGGCGGACACGCCCGGCACCTGCATCTACCTGCACCACGACAAGCGCTCGTACGTGTTCGGCAGGGTGGCCGAGGGCACGCAGCGCGCGTTCGGGTCGCGCAAGATCTCCATGGGCAGCACGGAGCACGTCTTCCTCAGCGGCGCCGTCGGCTGGGACCAGCTCAGCGGGCTGTTCGGGTACCTGCTGACCGTCGGGGGCGCGGCCGAGGCGGCCAAGGAGGGGCTCGCCGCGGAGAACGAGAAGCGCAGCCAGCGGGGCGGCAAGCCGCTCGCGGCCCCGAAGCACGCCGGCGTCGGCGTGCACGGCGCGGACAACCTGTGCCACGTGCTCGCCGCCTGCAGGCCCGTCATATTCCGGCAGCCCATCAGCGTGCGCACGTTCGAGCACAGGGGGGATCCGCGCGCCGACGACCCGCGCGCGATGATGCAGCCCGACTGGGAGGACGACGCCATCAAGGTGTGGAAGGTGCCCGTACGCAAGGGGCGCTTCGGCCACCCCCCGAAGCGGCTCTGCGACGGCCCGGACAGGGACGGTGCCGTGGACCAGCCGCCGCGAGAAGACGAGGACTATGTACGGCCCCGGGCCGTCGCGTCGGACCCGGGCGTGGCGGCCGCCATCGTCGAGCGCATCATGTTCAACGGCAGCCTCAAGACGCGGTCGGTCCTCGTGCCCGTCACGCTGGGACAGCTCAAGCCCACGGACGTCGCCGTCGTCGACAAGGACGGCGCGCTGACGCGGTACAACGGCCCCTACGCGACGGACGGCCAGCTGATCCCGGACGCGGACCGCGCCGCGTGGCTCTTCCCCAGGGAGGGCGAGGTCGGCAAGGACCAGGCGGAGGACGCGCTGGCCATCAACCACCACCCGCTGCCGGCCACGGTGTACAGCGAGACGTCGATGAGCTACATCATCAAGTGCCACGACCGGCGCGGCAAGTTCAACGCGCCGCTCGCGGCGTCCCTCGGTGTCGAGGCCAAGAGCTTCAAGCTCCTGGTCGCGGGCCAGACGGTCCAGGGCAAGGACGGGCCCGTCACACCGGACATGGTCCTCGGTGAGCGGCAGCCCGGCAGGGGCATCGTCGTGGCGGACATCAGCAGCGTCGACTTCCTGGAGCCGTTCCTGCAGCGGCCCGAGTGGCAGAGCGCCGAGCTCATGGACAACGTCGCCGTAATGTACTGGATCCTGGGGCCCGGGCTGGCCGACGACGCGCGCCTGCTCCGGTTCGTGCAGGACAAGGCCGGCATGAAGCACATCTTCTGCGCGCCCGAGACGTGCCCCAACATGATCACCCACCCGGGCGCGGCCCTCATCCAGGCGCAGCTGCGGCGCATCGACCCGGAGCGGTTCCCGCTGCTCACGTTCGAGAACACGGTGGCGTACCGGACGCCCGAGGCGGGGTCGTCGTCGTCGTCGCTTTCGTCGTCTTCGTCGCCCATCGAGCTGGGCAGGGCAGGCCACAAGCTGCAGCTGATGCCGCGGCTGGTCTACGACGACGAGGCCGTGGCGCCCTTTACGGATCTGGTCGAAGCGTTCGAGTCCGTGGACGCGGAAGTGCTCGCGCTCGCCGATGAAGCCAAGAGGGCGGCGGCGGCGGCGGCGGCGGCGACTAACGTGGCCAGGGCGGATGCGTGTGACCAGCCTCAGCTGGTGGCGGAGGCGGAGTCCCAAGCGGACCATGAGGCGAGGGGTGGCCACCTGCCGAACCGCGACACGGAGATCATCGCGCTCGGGACGGGCTCGTCGGTGCCCAGCAAGTACCGCAACGTGTCCGGGACGCTGATTCGCGTGCCGGGCATCGGCAACTACCTGCTGGACTGCGGGGAGGGCACGTTGGGCCAGATCCGGCGGCTGTTTGGGGAGGCCGGGACGGCCGAGGTGCTGCGGGGCCTGCGGTGCATCGTCATCTCGCACGTGCACGCGGACCACCATCTCGGGGCGCCGAGCGTGATCCGGGCGTGGTACGCGCAGTCGCTGCGGGACGGGTCGCACGAGTCGCTCCTCGCGGTGTCGTGCATCGAGCGATACCGCGGGCTGCTCGAGGAGCTCTCGCAGGTCGAGGACCTGGGCTTCCACCGGCTGCGCTTCCCGAGCTGCTCGCCGCACCGGGGTGGCCGCGACCGCGACGTGACGACGGCGCAGATGCTCGGCACGCCGGCGGATCACGGCGACGACTTCGGCCTGCGCTCCATCAGGCGTGTGCCCGTGCCGCACTGCTGGCGCTCGTACGGCACGCAGCTCGAGCTCGCGTCGGGCCTGCGCATCGCCTACTCGGGCGACTGCCGGCCGTCGGCGGCCTTCGCCAGGGAGTGCCGCGGCGCGCACCTGCTCGTCCACGAGTGCACGTTCGGCGACGACAAGCAGGACCACGCGCGGGCCAAGCGGCACTCGACCATGGCGGAGGCGCTGTGGGTCGCGCGCGAGATGGGCGCGCACCGGACGCTCCTGACGCACTTCTCGCAGCGCTACTCCAAGGCGGACGCGCTGCGCCGCCCCGCGGGCGAGGCCGGCGGGGCCGCGAGCCCGCGCCCTTCGGTGCTGCTCGCGTTCGACTTCATGCGCGTGCGGCTCGGCGAGTTCCCCGAGGCGGAGCGCTTCATCCCCGCGGTGCAGCGGCTCATGGAGAAGATGGCGGACTAGGAGAGTGGCCGTAGGAGGCTGGCCGCATTATTGATTTGGTCTCGGCATTCTGCACTCTGTAACCTGACGACCGACTTTTAGGTAGACGCAAATACAATAATACCACATCTATATCTCATCTCTCATGGAGCCCGCTTGCGAGCCCGGTAGCACTCCCCCGGCGCGTGCTCGTGATACTCACACCCCGCCAGCCCGCTCACGAACCCCCTGTTCGGGCTGGTCCTCTTATCCAGCAGCCCGACCACCAGATCCATCAAAAACTCCTTGGGCAGGTCCTCCCCCTTTGCCCACTCGCTGATCCAGTTCCCGTGCCCGTGGTGCGTGTACAAGTCCACCAGCAGGCGCCGCACCTGCGCCCCCTGCGCCGTGTTGTCGTACACGTACCGAATCACCCCGCCCACCGGGAACCACGTCGCCCCGTCGGCCGCCTTGCTCGCCGCCTTGCGGATCATGGCGTCGGCCGCCGCGTCGCGGAACCCGTCCGCCTGCACCATGTCGCCCAGGACCCACGCCCGCGCCAGCGCAAGGTACTCGGCATTGCCCTCGTGCCCGGGGCTGTCGATGCGCACGGGCAGCGCGCGCCGGTACAGCCAGTGCAGGAACACCTCGAACGTCGCCGCGTCGGTCGCGCAGGGCACCGCGCGCGTGCGCGCCTCGAGCCACTCCCCGCGCAGCGCCTTGTCGAAGAAGCGCGACGCGCCCCGGATGAGGCTCTCGTGCACGCTGAACGTGGTCGTCGCGTCGTCCGGCGGGTGGCCCACGAGCACCTCGATCGACGGCCCGCTGAGGCTGGCCGGGTCAGGATGAGTTGGATAGCTTTAGAGGGCAGGTGGCGTGAGGAACTCACTCAAACGACTTGTCCTTGTGCACCCGGATCTGGTCCGGGTCCATCTTGCGGAAGCCTTCAGGCTCGACAAAGGCAGGCTCTCGACTCAGCAAGCAAGCATGCAAGCAAGCAAGCAAGCAAGCAAGCAGAATCTACAGTAGAAAGGTCAACTCGAGCGCTCGCCGGCCGTCTGCCATTCTTATACTCGACCCGACCCGACCCGACCCGACCCGACTCGACTCGTACGAGCACTCCAGCCCCAAACAGGCCGCGAGTCGTCACATTCCTCCCTGCACCATGCACCATGCACCATGCACCCTGCACCCTGCACCCTGCATCCGACGTCCAGACGCCACATCACGGGCCGCGAAGCCGTGCCTGACTAAGCCGCCGGCCCAAGCCCCAAGCCTGCGCCCCGCAGCTCCAGCCTTCTGGAATCTGCAGTCTCCATACATACCTCAATCAATTGATGCATCATCTGCATCGACGTGGTCCCAGAGACCGACGACACCATCACCCGGGCTGCCCGTCGTCAGGTTCTACTTCTCCGTATAGAAATCGCATATTGGCCTCGCTGGAGGGTTCTACGGGGATGCCCAATCACATGGCCTAATGGTTTCACCCGCAATATCGAGGACACAGACGCATTCTGCGACATTATTCTTGCATTCATGATAATCTGTCGTGCTGACTCGGACAGTCTTGCTCCATCCGTCTTCTATGTGCTCCCGCCCTAATGTCGATGTAATCTGGTCTTCCGTCCCAGCCCTCGCTCTCGTCGAGTCCATAAAATGCTGCCTCCTTTCCTTACTAAATCTGGCCCTGCCTGCCTACTCCTATTCATGTACATTGCAAATCAAATATGTGCAAGGAATAAAGGGGCCTGGAGATACGAGACCACCATCTCCGTCACCGTGATGGTCTTCTGGTCGTCGTATCCAAAGGTCGGCTTCGACTGGGGAGCGATCCCGACCGGGCCCGACTTGAACACGTCGCCCGCCTTGCCCCGGCCCGCGGAATCGCCCGGCAGCGTCCATGCCGTGGAATCCCCCT
The DNA here is from genome assembly GCA_003055955.1 of Escovopsis sp. AC. Lineage (NCBI taxonomy): Eukaryota > Fungi > Ascomycota > Sordariomycetes > Hypocreales > Hypocreaceae > Escovopsis > Escovopsis sp. AC. The sequence continues at coordinate 441,155 of NQYS01000002.1, read as the reverse complement.
CATCGTCGCTCTATGACGCGGTGAAAGCAGCGACTCCGGCGCAAAAGTTGTTTCGGTTGTCCTTGTCGAGGGCCGCGGGCGCGTTGTTGTAGGTGATCATGTTGACGCTGGCCTTGGTGTTGATGCCAAAGAGGCTCGCCGTCGAGTTGCCAATGTCAATCATGTTCGCCTGGCAGTTGTTGGCGGCCACGCAGTCCTGGCCGTAGTTCTCGAAGAAGCTGTAGAGGCCACCGCCGTAGACAAAGATGCTCTTGGAGTTGATGACGCGGAGTCCCCAGGTGCGAGAGCACGCCGCCGTGCTGCTGCCGCAGTTGGAGAAGGTGGGATCGCCGTACTTGGAGTTGGGCGTGAAGGGGACCAGGGAGTTGGGGTTGCCCTGGAAGTAGGCGGTCTCGGTCTGGACGAGCGAGAGGAAGACGTTGCTGGCCCCGACGACGTTGTAGTTGACCAGGGTGTTGTGCTCGGCGGCGCTGCCCCACAGCCAGGAGCCCTTGGTGGACTCGATTAGGATGCCTCGGCCGTTGTAGATGCTGATCTGGTTGTGGTCGCCGAGGTCCAGCTCGTGGTCGGCCACCCAGGCCCAGACGTTCTCGATGTAGGCGCTGGCCGAGGGGGTGAGGTGGAGCAGCAGGAAGGCGCCGACGCACTCGGGGTTGGGCGTGGTCGCGATGACGTTGGGGGTCTTGGTGCAGGTGTTGGACTGGAGCCTGGTGCCGGCCGATCCGCCGATGCGGAAGTGGACGTCGAAGAGCCCGGCAGAACCAGGGGTGGCGCCGGCGACATTGAATTCCATAAGAATGGCACCGGCCTGGGGTCCGCTGGTCTGGAAGATGAGATCCTGGATCTCGACGTCGCCGACATCGCCGGGCTGACCGACCTGCCAGACGGGCTTGGGGTTATTCTGGTCCTTAAAAGCAGAACCGCCGGCCATGATCAGGGGCCAGAGCTCGCCGACAATCTTGATGTTCTTGGGAACCCTGACGGTGTCGGTGATGAGGTAGGCCCCGTGGTCAAAGTAGACGATCTGGTCGGGCCGGATCCTGTCGAAGACGGACTGGATGGCAACCGTGTCGTCGTTGACGCCGTCGCCCTTGGCACCGCTGGCCCTGACGGACACGAATTTGGAGGCGTCGACGCCCGCGTACTGGGGCTTGCTCTTGGTGACGACGCGACCGTTGGAGTCGAGCAGCGAGGCAGGCTTGGTCACGGCAGGACGGGTGGCCTGGACATCCTGGCCCTTGCTGTTGCCGCTGTAGGAGTGGCCCTGGACGAAGGACTCGACGACGGTGTTTCCGGCGAGGATGACGGTGTTATCGTTAGAGCTCTTGACGGCGACGGGGACGTTGGTGCTCATGTCGACGTTGTCGAGGACGAGGGTCGAGTTGGTCCAGCCCTGGCCCGTGTGGTAGCCGGTGAGGACGCCGACGGGGGTGTTGGAGATTTTGCTGTCCAGGACGACGACGGATCCGACGGCCTGGACGGACCCGCCGGAGCTCATGTCGATGCCGATGTTGGCGTTGTTGATGGTGACGCCGCCAAAGGTCCAGACCCAGTTCCAGTTCATGTAGATGGCGGTGCGGCAGCCGTTGAAGACCATGTTTCTGGTGGTGAACTGCTGGTTGCCGAGGAAGGCGCCGATGCCGCCGCCGTTGAAGGTCAGGTCGGTCATGAAGCCGCCGGAGCCATTGTCCATGAAAATGCCCTGCTGCTTGTTGTTGTTCGACTTGTCCGGGCTCATGTTGAACTCGATGTTCTGGAGGGAGGTGGCCTGGGCGACCTGCCAGTGGATGCCGGTACCGGTGGAGATGGGCTGTGCCGTGAGGTCGATCTTCAGATTCCGAACATGGCGGAAGAAGTTGTTCTGGTTGGTGTACCAGTTGGCACCGCCGGGGAGATAGGGATCAGAGTCGATGACAGCCATGCCCGAGAAGCCGGGGGCGGCCTTGAAGACGGGGATGTCGTTAACATCGCCAATCAGATGGGTGTAGTAGTACAGGATGATGGGTGCCGAGACCAGGTAGGTTCCGGGGGGAACGTAGACGAGGGCGGGCGAGAGAGTAGACGAGTCGCAACCCTGACCGCAGCGTTGGCCGCTGCTGATGGCCTGGTTGATGGCGGCGGTGTCGTCGGTGACACCATCGCCCTTGGCACCAAAGTCCTTGACATTGCGGTAGATCTGGTAGTTGCGGTTTCCCCCGTAGGCGACGGTGCCGTTGTGAGGAACGTTGGGAAGCCACCAGTTGCTCGCCGCGGCTGCGTGAGCGGAGACACCGGCCTCGACATCGAGGGCGATCTCGGCCGCCGGGACAGCGGCCACTTCTTGGGAGAAGAGGCGCAGGGCCAAGAGGGAGGCCGTGACGATGGAAGTCAGGCCCATCATGATGGCGAGTAGAGGCCTGTTTCTATATTGTCCTTTGCAGCAAATCTTGAGGACCTCGCAGTTGGCGGACGCTGAGGAGACAAGAAAGGCGAGAGAAATCTGTGCTCCAGGCACTTGGAGAGACTGCGGGACAGAGGAGAAGTCAGTATTGAATCAGGCAATCCAGCGTTGAGTCTCTATTGCGCTGGGCCAGCCGCGGTTGTGAGGTTCAAAGGGGAGGGAATGAGAAAGGAACGAGGAAGGCAAGACAAGGAGTGGGGAATTAAAAAAAAAAAAAATCAAAGAAGCACAGTCGAAGCACCTGCAACGGACAATGGCGTCAAGGAGTAGAAGGATTGTGAGGGGGCACAGACTTTCAATGCCCGAAGCTCGTTTCAGCCCGTCGGGGCCCAGGGAGATGGAGATTGGATATTTCTGGATTTCCTATTCAGACCCACTGATGGATTTTGAAGTAAGGCAAAGAAAAGATGATGATGATGATGACAGGGAGACGGAGGAGAGGAGGAGGGGCGGGGGAATGGAGAAGAGAGCATGAAGCTGTGTGTGACGATGTGGAGGAATGTCAGGGGCTTTAATAGAAAGCAGCAGTGAATGGAGCTGAGACAATAACATCAATGATTTGGCGACAATGTGTGCTGGCGCCGGTTTGAGGACGAGCTGGTGCGTCGAGTGAGGCGGCGCCTGACGAGAATGGCAGGCCAGCAAAACAAGCAAGCTGGCAAGCTGGCAAGCTGGCAAGCACTGGCCAAGCAAAGCGGTGATCCCGGACTGCAGCCAGTCTTTCTTTGTCCAGTGTGTGGTGTTTGTCCCGTGTCTCGAGAGCGATGAATGGGGGAGCAGGGATCGGCGTTGAATGGCGTTGGCATGGATCCATGCCCCAGACTTCCGGGGAAACGGCCAGGGCCAGGGTGCCGGCCGGCAGACGAGGTGACCCTCATCACGCGCACCGATCTGGGCGCTGCACGGGTTCGTGAAAGAAGAGGCTGCTGGCTGATGGTGGTGTGGAGGGGGAATAGATGGACTCCATTGAGATCCAGCCGGGCTGTTGCTCGCCAGCGAGGCATGCAGGCAAGCGGTCGGGTGTGTGTTATGGGAGCAAAAGGAGGGAGGCGATTTTGAAAGCAGAAGGTCGGGAGCGGCCACGAGAGCAGGATGGATCCTTGATACATACGTGACGACGAACGTTGCAGGCTCACGACGCAGCCCGAGGAGGCAGAAGCAGCAGTAGTCGTAGCAGCGGGGATTCGGGGGGTTGATGGCAGAGGGCGAGGCGTTGAATGACGATTCCAACCAGCGGAAACGTAGACGCGGAGAATGAGTGGTTTGAAGAGGGAGGAGAGAGAGAAGAGGAGAAAAGAAGCAAAGAGAGAAGAAAAGCAAAGGAAACGAAAAGAAAATGAAAAGGTTGGCGGCTGGAATCTTGAACCAAAAGGCAGGAACGAGGCAGGAACGCAGCAGGAGTCGAGGCCGTGATTGAATATATAGAGGCATACGGAGTACATACAGTCCACATTTCGGGAAGGCGCGCGAGACCTCCCAAGAGCACGCCTGCCTGACCGGATCCAGATCCAGGCCCAGAGGCATGAGCAGGGAGGCGCCGGTGATTCACCTGCCGGGAGTCTGTCTGAGGCCCGGTGGTGCCTTCTCGAACCATCGCGCCGGGGACCGTCTTGCCGCTGTGCTGGGGCGCCGGCGGCAAGTGAAGCTGCGTGCGCACTCCGTGATTCAGGGCCGCACAGGAGGACTCAGCTGGTGCGGAGGACAGGTCGTAGTACGGAGGACGGGGAGGACAGGTTCTCCTGGTACGACTTGCTGTGGGTCGTACGGAGTATGTACTCCGTACTCGTAGCAGGTCAGGCATCCGCAGCCGCTGGGGCGCATCCGACCAGGAAGGCAGATCCACCGCGCTTGCCAGATGCGAGGCCATCCCGGTCCGCAGGGCAGGAACGTCCTGCGCCGACGCATCCATTGGTCACGAGCAGACAGATTCTGCCGGTACAGGTGCATGTACGGAGTACCTGTACTCGTACTCCATGTGCGGAGTATATACATCTTGGCCATGCGAATGGATTGTGGATGGTCCAGGTTGATAGAGGCAGTACTCCGTACGGAGTAGACAGATCACCAAGGGCATGGATAGGCCAAAGAGAATTACGGAGCACGGAGTACCAAGATATTCCATCAGGCGGCGCCAGATGAAACGGGCACCTCTATGACGAAACCAGCGGGAACTACGGAGTACTAGTAGGCGGCTGCCCTGGCGTGGCGCCCCCATTGATATAGTACTATTGTAAGAGGTACTACGGAGGTCCGAGGAGTAACTCCTGTCTACATACTCCGTATGAGTATTGCACCTCACTCTACCTCTCCGTACCTTCCTGCTCAATTCCATTGCCGGTATTCACGAGGACAGACCAGCAAGGCGCAACTGCCGGCCATACAGGTAACATGATAGATCAATCCACTTGATGCATTCACGGATAAACCCTCACACCCTCACACCCTCACACCCTCAAGCCTCAACCCCAGGCCTCAACCCCAGGCCTCAACCCCAGGCCTCAACCCCAGGCCTCAACCCCAGGCCTCCTGCCTTCAGCCCAAGACATCGCGTGTCTCGTGTCTCTCACTGCAGTCGAGCATGGCCCAGGACTGAGGAATACATCAATTCAATCCCCAGGCACATCGAGACCACTGCACTCACCGAGCATCGCCAATCGTGATTGATCACAACCTCCCATCCCCATCCCTCGCCGGCAGTAACCCCATCCGGCATCTCCCGCAAACCCTCAATGTCCCAAGCATGGTCTATTACATGCAGCACATACTAAGGAAGATCAATGCAACCCAGCTCCTCCTCTATACTACCGTCAGTTCGCTACATTCCAATGCTGCATTCCAATGCTGCCCATCCACAAGCCGCCCCCCCCCGTCTCGTCCTCAGCCAGAGTCAGGAACCCCGGGGAACCTTCACCCATAGCGAGGGCCCCGACACAAACCACCAGGCAGACACTTCAGAGCACTTCCTCGATCCCCGTCGAGACCCGCCACGCACAAGAACCTTAGACATCACCGTCCACCAGTACGATGTAGTATGGAAAAGGCCATCCGTCTCGAACCATCATCATGTTTCATACCGGAACCACGAGACACTACCTACTACATCTAGTACTCCAAAATTCGGCATTGTAAGTATCCCTCTAGTCTATAAACCCAATCGCTTGCTTTTGCCACGTAAAAGAAAGAAGAAACAAAGAGTCAATCATACTCGCGAGAACGGATCCCAGACAGGAAATTGCAAAGCGCGCAGACACCAGAGTAAAGACCAAACAGGAGCGGTACACGGCATCGGGCCAGCAGTGGAAAGAGGACAGCCCGCACCATTAGATCCAACCCCGTGCTTCAAACCAAGGCACAACGCAAAAGACTTCTAGAGCAACCAGGCAAAGTATAAAGTGAAAAGGGGGGGACTCGAGACAAACCAATCGGAACGAGCGGGACCCCATAAACAAACGAGAGACAAGACGCTGGTTTCAGAAACAGTCAAAAAAAAAGGAGGGTGCCGCAGAAAGAGTAAAAAGAGAAAAAAACGACAAAACGGAAACAAAAAAAAAGAAAAAGAAAAGTCTATACTTCGTACCCAAGTCATCTTCTAATCATTATCGGCAATGTCACGTAACAGGAAAAGGTCGTAAATAGGAGGATGTCAAATGAGGCGGTAACGGGATGAAGGAGAGAGAGGAAAAGGGGGGG
>NQYS01000002.1:419280-431482 GCA_003055955.1 Escovopsis sp. AC | reverse complement strand
AAAAAAAAAAAAAAAAAAAAAAAAAGGCGCTCCCACCGTCGAGTCTAAGTCGAGTCGAGTCGAGTCGAGCGGGATTTGGCAAGAGACACCGGCACGGCAGCCGGTAAAGCTTCACCGATAGAAAATGTATGTACTCCGTACTCCGTACTCCGTACGAGTACATAAATATTCCGTAGCGCACTTGCCTTGACAACAGCTGCAGGGACTACGGGAGTACTCCGTACTCCGTACTGCGTACATACGGAGGACTTCCCTGTACTCCGTACATGCGGCAGACGCCATCGACGCTAGCACGAGAAGGGCTAGTAGCAGACCCTGCGCGAGTCGTTGGCTCCCCAGATCCAATTGACATACATACGGAGTATCAAGTTAGGTATGTACTAAAGTCGCCCAGGCACGGCGGATGACTTGAAGTGATGGATGGCATCACCGACTTTTCGGTGCTGCGAGCATCAATTGATGACTTGCCGTTGTCTTCAAGAGAATTCCGTATCCTGAAGACAATACTGGATGTGTTTCCTCAGGCACAGCCCCAATCATGCACCCCTTTCCCCTGAGCATCTCGATCCTCGGCAATGCCGTCCCACCGCCCCTGCACCTCCGCATTCTGCCGCCTCCACCTCCACCTCCGCCTCCACTCCAAAGACCCCCACCATCACGTGACACCACCCACAGGCACTTACGGAGTACGGAGTACGGAGTACGGAGTAGAGTGTCCTCAAATCACCTCAAGAGGCACTCCGAAAATACATCAATGATCAATACCACCACCATGCTCAACGCCAACCTCCAACCTCCAAGATTCTTCCATCAATCCATCAATCCATCAATCCATCTGTCAATGGCCCCAGATCCGTCTCTTCAACCATAGTAGTCCCAACTCATCAATCCCATTGTCCGGCCCCAACACGCCGAGGCACCCTCTCCTGCATTCCAATGCATACATACTCTGCTACTACTACTACTCCGTACTACTACTACTAGTCAGGCACCACCACCACCACCACCACCACCACCAGCGGGCTAGACTCGGCCGCCAACGGGAGACTGCGAGATAGAGAGCGAGAACCGCCTTTTTTTTTTCGTACTCCGTAGAATCCCCATCGATCAAGAGAAGGGAATGCTCTAATATAGCCTCAAATGCATCAATGATCACCTCAGAATTGGTGAGCATCTCCATCATGGCCTTTGCCTCGTAAGGCCTCGGGAGACTAGTATAGTACGTACATAGATTGGCCCAGCGCGGGGAATGCTGCCAATGCGTCGCTATTGCTACGGAGTACGGAGTGCATATGTCATTGATCAATGCATTCCAAAACGTCATCTCGAAGCGCCCTTGAAAATCTCATCTCGAGTCATGCAACGCCCGCCACTTTTTCAATTTTCCTCCGTCCACATCGAGCCAGAAACAACCGGCTGAGCGAGCGCCGCTCTGCAAACAATACACAGAAAAAGATCCTTCCGAGAATCATCCAAGCCAAAGGGTATATACAAAAATCAAACCGCACGCATAAAATGCAAGCAAGCAAGCAAGCAAGCAAGCCATCCATCCAATCCCATCCTATCCCTTCCACCCATCATGCAGACCATCCCAGCGTCTCCAACAAGCCCCTGGCCTCCGACGGTGCCATGCTCCCCACTCCCAGCTGTCGGACCTGCGTCCCCCTCCTGAGTCGCTGGAGCGCAATCGCCAACTTCCAGCCCTCCGACTCCTCAACCACAAACAGGTAGCGCTTGGCCTCCTGGTCGCGAATCGTCGCGCGGAGGAGATGCAGGCCCTTGCATTTCCAGATCTCCGTCGACCCGTTAGATGACGGGAGATTGATATCCTTGAACGTCCGCTCGCACAACCCGAGCCGGCAGCAGTCCCGGCACTGCCGCAGCATCTCCGTCAGGTAGCCGTCGGCGTCGTCCCCGACCAGAGTCTTGGCCGCCCCCCTCTCGGCGTTGCGCGTTCGGGATCCCGCCGCCATCCTATGCAAGAAGCCCGACGAGCTCTTCGCGTTGACCGTGGCCGGGGTCGTCCAGTTCAGGCAATGCGGCGGGCACCACACCTCAGCCGATTTCAGCGTCCAGGCCTTGACATCCCATTCGCGCTGGGGGACGGCCCGGACGTCATCGTCGACGAACAGACCCTCCGTCGTGATGCGAAGGATGAGACCGTCCGTGACGGTCCCGGTCCCCGAGATGAGTTGGCTGGCCGGCGTCTTCGAGAACTCCGTCATGTACATGTACACCGCGTGGATAACGATCTTGTCGGGGTCCTTGGTGAAGTAAGCGCCCCGTGTCGATTGCGGCGGCGTCGTCTGCCCCGTCGTCTGCGAAGCAGCCCATGAGCCATCGGATCCGGTCAGAGAGGAGCCCGATTTCTTGTGGCTCGGTCGTGTGGGATCATCATACACCCTAGGAGGGAGATCGTACGGACGATACGAGTACGCGTCTTCGTGAGCGCTACTCCTTTGGGTCCTAGCGGATGGAGGAGGCCGTCTGGCTGACGAGCAATCGGACTGTCTTGGTGAAAAATCGGAGTGTCTCGGTGAAAAATCCGACTGCCTTGCCGAGAAGTCGGACTGTCTTGCCGAAAGTTCGGATGGTCTTGGCGAGAATTCGGTCGGCCTTGGCGAATATTCGGGCTGTTTCGGTGAGAATTCGAATCGTTTCGTCGGGCTGTGGGACCTTGACGTCCGGGCATCTGACACCCTCGAATGCGTGGACGGAGGGGACGCGGCCGGAGTCGCGGGAGACGGAGGGATGTTCGGACGGCCACTCGGCCACATTTGTGTCTTCTCGCCCACGCCCGAGAAGGCATAGCCACTGCCCACCCTGCTCGTGCGGATCTCGGGCACGACCGGCCTGGCCTCCTCTTCTGCCTTTGCCTGAGCTTTTGTCTTGGCTTCCGCTCTTGCCAGAGCGTCTGCCCTAGCCTGGGCCTCTGCCCTAACCTGGGCTTCTGCTCTGGCTCGTGCCTCCTCTCTAGCTCGCGCTTCCTCCCTGGCTCGCGCTTCCTCCCTGGCTCGCGCTTCCTCCCTGGCTCGCGCTTCCTCCCTGGCTTGCGCTTGCTCTCTGGCTCGCGCTTCCTCCATGGCTCGCGCTTCCTCCCTGGCTCGCGCTTCCTCCCTGGCTCGCGCTTCCGCCCTGGCTTGTGCCTCTGCTCTGGCTCTTGCCTCTGCCCTAGCCCTAGCCTCCGCCTCGGCTGAGGCCTTGGCCTTGGCTCGAGCCCTGGCGTCGGCCTCGGCTCTGGCCTCCGCGGCCGCCTTCGCTTCGGCAGCCGCCCTTCCCTCTGCAGCGATTCTATCTGCAGTGATTCGGGCCTCTGCTCTGGCTCTCGCTGCCGCAGCGGCTCTGGCTTCCGCGGCGGCTTCGGCTTCCTCGGCGGCCTTTGCTTCGGCGGCGGCCTTCGCCTTCGCCTCCTCCGCGAGTGCCTCCCTCCGCTTGTATTCCTCCCTCTCCTTGGCCTCCTTCTCCCTCAACCTCAAGCGCTCGAGGTCCTTCTCTCTCTTTCGGCGTTCCTCCTCCATTTTTTCCGCTTCCTCCTTGGCTTTCTGCTCGGCCTCCTTCCGCTGTCTCTCCTTCTCGCGCTCTGCTCTGTCCTTGGCGTCCTTGGCGCGCAATTCTGCGAGCTTCTTGGCGGCCTGCTCGCGGCGCTTCGAGTCTGCTTCTCGCTGTTTCCGCTCCTCCTCCTTCCGCTTCATCTCCTCCCTCGCCCGTTCCCAAGTCCCGCCCATGTCGTCGTCGTCGTCGAAATCTGCGTCGGCGAAATCGGGGCCTAGGTGAAAGTGTTCGTCCAACGCGGAAGCAGTGTTGGACCCGAGGATGGGATCGGCCTGCCCTGGGGGCCCGGGCGATGACCTCGGATCCTGGCGATGAGCTGGAGGCTTCCTTGCTGGCTGTGTGGGGGGCTGTGGCTCGGTGTATGGAGGTGGCGGATCGACTGGTTCGCAGGGCACCGTGCTCTTCGGATGCGGCCTTTTCCCCTTTTCTGGGTCAGCACATGGATCCCTTTCCTGCTTGAAGGTCGCCCCGTCTCTTGTCTCGACTGAGGGCGTCTCTGGCTTGCTGTCGGGCCCTCTGGCGTTTCGATGGCTCGGTTTCGCGTGGCGAGTCTTGTCGTGCTCGGCAGCCGACGGCTTGTTCGGACGAGGGAGATCTGTCGGAGACGGGGGCCGAGGCTTTTCGGTGTCAAGAGCCTCTTTCGCCGGAGCTGGAGGCCGTGCCTTCTTTGAAGACTTTTTCACCTTCTTCTCCGGAGGCTGTGATGGCTGCGGAGGTGGTGTTGGTGGGGGAGAAAAGGGTCTAGCCTCGGGAGCCGCTTTTGAACCTGGATGTAAATTTGGCCGAGACTTTTCAGGCTCTGGTCGGGAATGAGGTTTATCTTGGGAAGGCGGTGAGGGTTGTTGCCTCGATGACGGCCCTTCGTGATGGCTTGGCGGCGAAAGGGGGTCTTTCTGCCGCTGGCGCTGCGGAGTTGCCTGCTGCTGCTGTTGATGCTGTTGTGGATGTTGCTGCTGCTGCTGCTGCTGCCGCGATGACGGGGGTTTGTCTTGTCGAGGTGGTGCGTTTCCATGAGGATGACCATGTGGCGGCGGAGGCGGGCCGGGATTGGTACTCCTGGACCCTCCATATCCACCACCTTGACCAGCATTGTTATTAGGACCTCGTCGAGTACCGCTGCCGTCCCGGGATGAGTCAGGGCCTTGTCCCGAAGTCGAGTGCGTCCTATGGGGTGATGGGGAGGGCCCATTGCTGCTCTGCGATCGGCCCAGGCTCCAAGCAGCGAATGCTACGCCGAGGAGCAGCAACGTCATGCCCAGCGACCCCGGGCCTCCGGACCCCACCCACCACGCTCGCAGGGCCGGCGCAAGGCTCTGGTACGAGACAACGAGGATCAGAGCAGAGACAAAACCGGCGGCGAAGCTGTTGACGCTTGGTTGCAGGGACGGCAGGTAGAGGAAGCCTGAGCCCGCGGAATGCTGAGGAATGACAAAGATGTCGTAGTTGCCCGGGGGCAACCCCGAGGAGGGCTTCGGCGGCGCCTCGCCATGGGGAGGAGGTGGTGGAGGGGGAGGACCGCTCATTGAAGTCGTCTCGATTCGGAAGGGGAGGGGGTGGGCGAGGACCTGAGACGGGGCTTGAAGGCGCGGGATGCGATGCAGCAACGAGATTGATGCGAAAACAAGGGAAAAGGAGCCCGGAGAGGCAGGACCAAAAAAAAGAAAGGAAAGGAGAAAAACAAAAAACCGAGACGCAATCAATCAACCGCCTGGCTTACAGGTACAGGACTATTGAAACAGCCATGAGTCCCCCGGGCTGCCGTATCTGTTTCCGCGCCTGCACGCTTCTGTGTTGGCCCTGGACCAGTGGCTAATTGCTTATTGACGAATTCAGATGCTCAATGACTGCGCCGGGGGATGATTCGTCGCATAGGTGCGTTAAAGTTTTGGGTCGGCCTTGCATGTGGTCTCGAGGGTAGGAAGAAGAGAAGCGAGAGGGCCAAGACAGGGGAGACTGAGAGGAAGCGAGAGAGAAAGAGAGAGAGAGAGAGAGAGAGAGAGAGAGAGAGAGAGAGAGAGAGAGAGACAGACGGCTCTCAACGCGCGGCGGGTCGATGTGCCGCAGCAGAGGCGCATTCGAAGTGAGCGCGATGTACGGAGTAGGTCTCGAAAGCAACGACTGAAGGAACTTGGAAGTGGGCACGAGAAAAAAAAAAAAAAAAGGAAAAAGGGGAAAAAGCAAAATGAATTGATGGATCGACCCGGGATCGCCCCAAAAGCACAAACAATGACGACGACTGGAACGCCAGGCTCCCAACGGCAGCGCGCAACGGAACTGGAAGAAGAGAAGCTGGAGCTGCTGGATTATGCGACGAGTTGGATTGGAAGGCTCTGGCGATGGCGTTGGCGGGCCCAGGCAGGCTCAACAGGAGATGGTGGTGGAGAAGGCGTGACCAGATGCAAAGGTGGCTGGCTCCTGCTGTGCGAACTTCGACCAGGGGGCCAAGAAAGCCAAGGAAGGAGTCACACCTCGCTTGAGGCAAGGCACCCTGGGGGTCTGGAGTCTGGACGGCAGGAGCCTTGAATTGATTGATGCTTGTGGGGCAGGACGTGGGGCGCTCCCTAGGCGGAAAGTGCAGGCGGGATGCTCTCGCGGGCCAATCAGCGGCTCGAACAGGCTCCTGCCCGGTGGCTGGTCCAGGACTCCAGGTTTGCTCCTGCTGCTGCTGCTGCTGCTGCTTGCTAATGGCGCCTCCAGTGCTGGATCGCAGCTTCCAAGAACATCGATTTGATTGCCTGCAGTGCCGCCCTCGCCCTGGACAACATTGATCCTTGAAGCCCCGGCCGAGGAAGCGAAATGAGCAGCCGCGTGCCTGGATGCTGACTAAGCCCTATTCCAGACTTGGATGGATCGTTGAGTGATGCCTCGAAACTCCAAACCAAACGTCGTCGTGAGAATTCGTGAAGACAGAGTGCGGAGTACTCCGTACTACAGGTATTCATCAATGCGTCCAAGGCTCCTTGCGATCCAAAAATCCTCTGGCATCCACCGTTCTTTCCCCCCTCAGCGAGGCCACCCAGCGTCGCATGCCAAAAGGCCGCATCCACACCAACACGGGCCCGCGGAGCAACATGACTGGCCGTGCTGGCGGTCGTCCATATCAAGTGCGTCCATGCACTCCGTCCGTACATACATTATGCATCTGCTGAATCCATCCCAGAACGCTCCAAACAAACATTCGCAGTGCGGGGACGGGCAATACATATTCAGTCCATCTCTGCTTCATGGACCCGTCAGTCTCCAGGTAGACGCCAAGAGAGCCCGTGGACTCCCATCGTGCGCCACACGCGCCCGGGCCTCTCGCCCCCTTTCCCACGACAGCGTGGAGCATGTGCTCCGCCGGGCCAGATCCCGCAGACATACGGAGTACATACTCCATACTCGTACTCCGTACATACGTTCAGGAGGCATCAGCATTCGCGATGCTTCTGTGGAGTCGCTAGTCTTTTACCGGTACGAGTATTCGCCGCGCCCAGCCCTGCTCGACTTTGCCCGGCAGCCAATCATCCGCCCAGCCAGCAGCAAACCTGAAGCATCTCGACATCAGTCTCTACATCAGTCTCGACATCAGAACCGGAGAGGGAACGGAATCCCATCCTCTCGCCAGATCAGCCTACAGGTGGCCAACCCTGGGCTGAAAACAGGGATCGGCGGCCGAGACACGCGATACCATCATGGAAATTACCTCCATGTGATGCTGCCGCCCCGTGCTCCGTCTGCTCGGCTTGCTCGGCTCCCAGTACGAGTGCGAGTACGGGCACTGGAAGAATACATACGGGTAGATCGTATGTGAAAATTTCCGTGTGTAGACCGGGCAGGGGCGAATCCGCCTGAGCCGCCGGATGCTGGGGCTTGTTACCCGGCTGCCCTTCTGGGAATGCATCACACGAGTCCATGTGCATGTACGAGTAGAGGCCGCAGTGAGCAGGCTTTGATGATTTGGTCGTCGATGCATGATCGTAGATTCTACCTATTTACAGGGCAAACCTCTCGGGATGTCTCTACAGTAGTACTAAGTCTCCCCGTGAAGATTCTCCTTCTCATCCTTAGCTGTCGCGTATCTGCCATTACCGTGAAAGGAGGTACTATGGAAACATTAAAATGGAGTAAATGAATTGATGGCAGGCAAGAAGGAACGGTTCCATTCGCTAATCCCTCATGCGCCATCTACAGAAAAATCAGAGCCTCCAAGCCTCCCGAAAAAAAAATGTGCGCGCCTTGGAAAACGAAAAGATGATGAAAGTGAGAGAAAAGGGAGAGAAAAAAACGCCCCGAACCCCAAAGCTCGTCAAGTCAGATCAGACCCATCAAGGCCTCCACCCATCTCCGCCTGCCTACGTCCCAGCGTCTCGGATCGTAGCAGGCGAAGGCGATCAAGAGAGAATAGAAAAGAACAAGGAGGGGGGGGGGGAAGGCGGCTAGTCACATCTTCTTGAGGCGCCGGTTCGCGACCTTGATCTTGCCGTCGACCCGGTCCACGTCCGCCTCCAGGGCGTCCAGGAGCTCCGTCTGCCTCTCCACCTCCTCGCTGATCTGGATGCCCATCTCCTTCTGGCGCCGTATGATGGCGGCCAGCTGGTCGATCTGCGTGTCCTGGGCCTGCATCTCCTGCTTCTGAAGCATCAAGACGCCCTGATTGTCGAGCTCCTTCGTCTTGGCCGTCTCCTGCGCGGGGGCGCCCAGCACACGACCGCCCTGGGCCGGTCTGCGACTTCCTATAAGACTGTTGCGATTCGCCGCGGATGAGGCAGAGGAAGAGGACGACGCGGCGGCGGCCGCCGCGGCCGCGGCAGCCTGCACTTGGCTGAGACCCGCCCGCCCGGCAGAGGATGTCGACCCAGGCATGCTGCTGGCTAGCTTGTCGAGGCCGTCCCGCTCCATCTTGGCCGCGGAGATGAGGTCCCTCCGCCGTCGCAGCTCGCCTTCGCCCAACCTTCCCGACTCCTGCATCTTCTGGACGCCCTCCGTCAGGTGACCGATGAGCCCGCTGGCCTTGACGAGGACTCGCTTCGCCGCGGCGGCCGCCTCCGCCGCCGCCGTCAGGTTGCCGCTGTCTGCGGCGCCGTCCCTCCGCGAGAGATGCTGCCGCGCCTCGTGGAGGCATTGCTTGAGATCACGATGGACGTCGAGCCAAGTCCCGGGATCCGCCACCGAAACGGTCGAGTTGGTCGCGCCAGCGCTAGGTAGGTTCAGGAAGACCCGCCACGCCACGGCGTCCCTCCACCTCCGGTCGGGAGACTCGGCGATGGCGCGGAGGTATCTCTCAAGCGCCTCCTGCCTCTCCTTTGTCAGCTCGGCCGACCGGATCGTCGATTTGATCCAATGCTTGCCGGGTAGGGGGTTCGGCGGCGGGGCGCCGGCTTGCTCGATCAGAGTGTTGTGTAGGTTCACGAAATCCGTGTATCGCTTCTGGACGACGAAGGACCGTAGGGGGAGGCGCAGAGTGATGTTGTAGAGGGTGTAGGGTTTGGAGGACCCCTCGTCGGAGATGCTCGTCGAGGGTATTGCAATCTCTGGCGGCGGTGTCATCGCCATGGTCGCTCTCTCGTCCGTTGTTGAATTTCGTCCGTCTAACAACCGTGCGTTGATTGGGACGAGGCCTTGTAGAATACTCGAGAGGGGTGGCTAGTAGTAGGGGGGAGGAGGAGGCGGAAGCCAAAGGTTCAAAGGGGGAAGAAGAAGATGGATTTGAAGGGATCTCGAGAATCAGGAGAAAGAGGAGGAGTATACGGAGTAGCGGCGCGATCTGTTTTGGGGGGACAAGAAATACTCGAATGTGCGATTTGCGACAATCAAACAAAGTTTGCGCCGATATATGTTGGAGAAAAGAAAGCTCGGCGTTGATGGACAGAGAATCGGTACGGAGTAATGATGCTTGCGTCACGAATGATGGATCAATCAATGGATGGATGGATGGAGCGGTGTTCATGGGCGCCAAGGCCTGGCGACCGACCGAGGAGTGGAGCCCTCAATAAGCTTTTGAGCAAGACCAACGCTTGTTCGCTCCTTCCAGGCGTCGGGGCTCGGGAGCAGCTCGTCCGGCCTCGTGGCCGATCCGCGTCGTTAGCACCTGCCGCCAGCTGAACCACAGCGATGATCCTCCTGGAAGGAGCTCCTGCCGCACCTGAAGGCCTAACACTCGTGCTCCGTACAGAGTGCAGGTACCTCTATCAGTCCGAGCCTCAGTGGGTGGAAGGTGCACCTGAGCTCGCGTTCGTCATACTGTCGCTCGTACTCGTACTCCGTATATACACACATACCTACATGTAGTCGCCGCGCAGGTGGTCCCTGCAGGGTATGTCCGGCGTATTCGTACCGCGTCGACGTCGTATCCGCATTCATTGAATTCATGCACCCGAGATCGAGGGAGGTCACCAGATGGCACATCATGGGCACTGCATCGACTTGGGACTCGAGGCTGCGGGCATCGAATCTCGACTGCACACGTGTGCTGATCTGGGGGGTTCGACGCACGGGAGGACCCAAGCACCAGATGTCGTGGGCGCGCGATGCCTCCACGACCAAAGATTCCGTCTCCTTTCTTGATTCCAAGAGTTAAATTTGTGGGCGCAAAGTGCAAGGTGGATGAAGGATGGAGAAAGGTACTTTTAGGCCGGTTTGTGGCTCTGCCGATTTCCGCCAACGCCTGATGACAATCCCGGAACAAGATTCCAAATAATCCATTCAAGCTTGTTGGCAAAGGGGAATCTGGTGGAGCGCACAGGAATTTTCCACCGACTCGCGCCGCTGCCTCTTGTGAGCTCCCGGGAGAGAGACCCTCGGCAGAGAACCCCTCGCTCGCTTTGCCTCGCACGACACAGAGAAAGAAAAGTTCCGATATGGAATTAGAATATGGTATTAATGGGATACTTTATTGTCCAACAGTTCTAATGACTGGTCTCGCAAGAAAAACAGCCAAGGTGCTCTCTCGTGATGGTGGAGCGAGAGAGAGAGCGAGAGACGGAGGGAGAAGCTGGGAAATGGGTATGTGTGTGCTTGAGGATATAATATATATGTATTTGGGTGTGCGTGTGCATGTGTCAGGGAGGCAAAAGATCCCCAAGACTCCCGTACATACCACACAGATGGCGCCGTTCATTGCCTTCCTACACATCAATGCAACCGCAATGGTGGATCAAAAGAGAAGCAACGCCGATGAGAGGAAGAGAGAGAGAGAGAGAGAGAGAGAGAGAGAGAGAGAGACAAACCGTCTTCTTATTTTTTTTCTTCTTTTCGCGGTAATGAGCAATTTTCCATGTTCAGAAAACGCAAACATCGCGTCCCCTCTTAAAAGGTCTCCTGGTCGTCCGCCCCCTCGCCCTCCGCGGGGATCTCGAAGCCTTCTTCCGTCGAGTAGAGGATGACCTGGATCTGCTTGACCAGGCCGTCCTCCTGCTTCTCCAGCTCGGGGTCCTCCTCCACGGCGGACTGGGTCAGGAGCTCGATGTCGCGCAGCTTGCTGAAGTAAAAGTCCCGCTCGCGCTCGAGACCGCTGACGGTCTCCTTGAGCGTCGCGAGCTCCTGCTGCATGGCAACGCTGCCGGAGCCGGCGGGCTTCACGATGCGCGGGCCGGTGCTGGGCGTCGTGCCGCGTCGCGCGCTGGTGTTGGAGGCGGTGGCGACTCGGGGCGGGCCGCTGTTGGAGGGCAGGCCGCTGCCCTTTCGTCGCGCGACGGCGTCATACTCGTGGTCGGGGTAGTTGAGGTCCCAGAATCTCTTGGTCCACTGCAGGAACTCGAGGTTGTCCTGCATCTTGCATTTCACGAGGGCCTCGACGGGGATGGGCTTGTCGATCTGGTGCTTGGTGAAGCAGTCTGTTTGGCTGGTCAGGGCGGCGCTCTCTCTTGGACGTGCGGGGCAAAAAGGGGGGGGGGGGCGGGCTCAGGGGAAAAGGAGGGGGAGGGTGCCTTGCGCCCCCCTTCCCATCAACCCTCCTCCCCTTTCCCTGACCCTTCGAGCCCGGGAAACGAGACTTGTTTATTCGGGTGCATACTTTGCAGGATCTTGAAATTTTGGATGTAGGCGTATTCTCCGCTGACGTTGAACTTGACCTTGGACATGGGGACGTCCATGAAGATGCTGTCAAACACCTGACAGAAAGCGGCGCTGCAAAAGGGTGAAAACAATATCTCTGGTCAGATCTCGGTATCTTGATCGCGGCGGGGTCGCTCGAGGAATATGCACGGCGAGGAGGGCGTCGACTCACCCAGTACCGCACTGCTCGACCTTGGCCATGTTGAGCTGGAGAAGGCTGTTGAGCCAGCTGACGAGCTCTTGTCTAGAAGGGAGGACGAGATCTGGTCAGTCATCGGGACCTCGGGAGGGAGGCAAGCATCGCCATCCAGAAAGGGGGTGAGGAGAGATGGAGTCCAACCTTGATTCACCCATCTTGATCTAAGGTTATGTATGCTTTCGTTTGGTTTGTTTTCGTTGCGAAGATCTTTTGCGTCCAAGGACCCTGGGAGAAAACGAGAAAAACGAGGGAACGAGTGAAGCTGCGAAGCTATGTATGCAGTGAGTGAAGATTGCGTCGGGTGTTGATTTGGAATAGGACTGGAGATGACGAAAGGCTGCAGAGTTGCAATAGATGGCAAGGTGGATTGGGGGATTTTTGGGGGGGGGGGGGGGGGTGGGAGGTGAATGGGGGGGG
>NQYS01000002.1:394713-411095 GCA_003055955.1 Escovopsis sp. AC | reverse complement strand
GTGGGGGGGGGGGGTGGGGGGGGGTGGGGGGGGTGTGGGGGGGGGGGGGGGGCTGTTCGGGGAAGCTCGCCTGGCTCGTGATGGGAGGCGTGGGTGTTGTTCATGCAATGCGACTCCGTGGGAGTCTCGGCTGCCGGCGGCGACGACGACGATGATGAGGAGGAGGAGGGGAGAAAAGGAGAAGAGAGGCGAGGAGAAGAGAGGAGAGAGGAAGAGAGGCGGGAAAACTCCGGGATCGGAGGTGCGTCGTCGGTAGGAAAAGGAAAGAGCTCGAGAGGCTGAGGACTGGAAGGCGCGCGGGGGAGAGTCTCCGGCCTCGGAAGTCGGGTGTCGGGCCAAGAAGTATGAAGTATACAGAGATGGCCTCATGGCGGCGTCAAAGGACAGGCAGGCCGTGGAGGTGACGAGCTGGGGTCTTTGCAGGGATCGATGGATTGGGCCGATGGACCGATGGATCGAGGTGGGCATCCTGGTGCGCGGACCTGGAGATATCGGCGCGGTCCCGAGAGCCTCGAAGGGCTTTGGTGGTTCATCTCCATGGCCTTGAAGGCACAACAAACTGCCAGATCCAGACATTAGGTAGTACTCGTAATTGATCAATTGATCCAATCAATTTCATCAATGAATTGATACCGTAGATTTATGCTGATCCTCGGACTGACCGTGAGGTGCGGCGTTAGTACAGGGTAGGCATGGATCGCTATAGCCCCCCGCAACCCTAGCTCCAGCTCCGTGTGGCAAATCGCGGCCCCTGCAAGTCGGCGAAAGTGTGAGGCCTCTTCAGGGCTCGTCAGGGCTCGTCATCCGCTACAGACGCGCTGAGGCCGCTAGCCGAGCAGCGTCAGCCCGTGATCGATGGCGCCATCTCAGGCTCTTCAGCGTGCGACCTCATAATCCGCACGGCCTAGATGGTGGATGGATTATTTGATGGAAATATCAACTTGATCAATTCAATACTTTCAACTTATTCCGCCTTCTCACCTCGAGCTGGCCTTCATGATCCCTGGCGATCCATCGAGAATCAACTGCTTCGCCGATTCGACAACGGATCAAGACTCGCCGTCTTTGAGAAGATACATCCATCAAAACCGGCAGTCATAGCTCACGGGCCCGCCCGCCCGTGCCTTTCGGCGGTCCTTGTCTGGGCTGGCTGGCTGTCTCGGAAAAAAAGTGGCTAGTCGAGCCCAACCAAAGCACGCCATCGCCAGCTTTTGCCTGCCAATCCACACACACACCCGATCCGACTCGCGCCCTGCCGACATACCGGTACAGGTGCTCGGACTCGTGATATCTGCGCCAGAAGGCGTGCGAGCCGCTCCGACCCTCCTCAAGAGTCTTGCTCCTGCTCCTCAGCCTGAGCATCTCGCCATGACCGACATCAACCTCCCTCCCCTCTCTCCCTCCCATCTCTCCTCTCCTCCTCCTCCTCCTCCTCCTCCTCCATCAGCTTCGACCTCTTCTTCTTCTCATCTAAGGCCGCCATCCTCTCCACCCTCTCGACCAGACACCTCTTCCTCCGACATGATGCTCGCCATACTCCCCCCTCCCACGACTGAGACGATCACGACAGCGCCTGGGCCTGGCCTTGGCCCTGGTCTCGAAACTCTTACATCTCCGACGACGAGGACGACGACGACAACAACAACCACCCCCAGGCAGGCGCAATTGCAGGCGCAGGCCCTCCACCAGACTCCCTCCGCGCCCTTCGACTACCCGACCCAGCCCCAGCGACTCTCCAGAGACAATTGCGACAGGAGGAGGCCCCCCGAGGACGACTCGTCCCCCCGCGATCGCGGCCTCATCAACATGCCCCCCGACCTCGTCGGCAAGACGCTCAGTCCCTTCCTCAAGGAGCACATCCCGGACCTCTACGCCCCCATCGGAAAGAACAACCACAAGAAGACGGCCAGCGCGAGCTCCACCGCCGTCTCCGTCCCCAGCGACTCCCACTCCAAGTACTGCTACCGCCACCGCCCAGACTCAAAGTGCCGCCGGGCCGCCGACGAGAAGAAGATGGGCATCATCCAGCGGGTATGTCGATGTTGATGCGCGCGCTATGTTTGCGACACATCTCTCCCAGCCCCGATAGAATCGACTGGTCGCTAACTCTCACACCCTTACCGTCTAGGACCTCGATAGCCTCTCCACCGCCGATCAGCAGGCCATCACCCATGTCTGGTCCACCTTCTCCGCCGCCCCGTCCAAGCAGCGCGAGCTCATCCTCCAGGGCATCATCACCCAGTGCTGCTTCCCCCAGCTGTCGGCCGTATCGCGCGAGGTCGCCGAGCAGCTCAAGATAGACTTCCTCGCCACCCTGCCCGTTGAGCTCTCCTACAAGATCCTCTGCTACCTCGACACCGTCTCCCTCTGCAAGGCCGCCCAGGTCAGCCGCCGCTGGCGCGCGCTGGCCGACGACGACGTCGTCTGGCACAGGATGTGCGAGCAGCACATCGACCGGTGCTGCTCCAAGTGCGGCTGGGGACTGCCGCTGCTGGAAAAGAGGAGGCTCAAGGCCTGGAGCCGCCACCAGCTGACCGCCCACGCTGACGACGACGTCGCCGCCGCCGCCGCGCGGGCAGTACCCGGCGAGGAGCCGGCCGACACGCCCGCCGCGCCGGGCTCGAACAAGCGCGCCATGGGGCCCGCCCGCAGCGATGACGCGACCGGGGGGCCGGGGGCGGCGGCGGCGGCGGCGGCGGCCACGACGACGACGACAACGACGACAACGACGACAGCCGCAGCGTCGTCGAGCAAGCGGCCGCGCGTCCAGGGGTCCTGCAGAAAGTCGAGGGCGCAGCTGGACGAGGAGCGCAAGTTTCGGCCGTGGAAGGACGTGTACCGCGACCGCTACAAGATCGGGTGGAACTGGAAGACGGGCCGGTGCTCGGTGCGGACGTTCAAGGGCCACGATAACGGCGTGACGTGCCTGCAGATGGACAACAACATCCTGGCGACGGGCTCGTACGACACCACCATCAAGATCTGGAACAGCGAGACGGGCGAGGTGATACGGACGCTGAGGGGCCACTCGCAGTCGATACGCTCGCTGCAGTTCGACGACTCCAAGCTCATCAGCGCCAGCTTCGACAAGACGATCAAGATCTGGAATTGGCAGACGGGCGAGTGCCTCAGCACGCTCCAGTGCCACTCGGACGGCGTGCTGTCGGTGCACTTCGAGGGGCTGACGCTCGCGTCCGGGTCCATCGACCGGACGGTCAAGATCTTCAGCTTCGACACCAAGCAGACCTTTACGCTGCGCGGCCACACCGACTGGGTCAACCACGTGCGGGTCGACTCGGCGTCGCGCACCGTCTTCTCCGCCTCGGACGACCTCTCGGTCAAGCTGTGGGACCTGGACTCGAAGCGGTGCATCCGCACGTACCTCGGCCACGTCGGCCAGGTCCAGCAGATCCTGCTCATGCCGGCCGACTTCGAGCCGGACGTGGACCCCGCGGCGGCGGACAGGCGGCCGGACCGGATGGCGGACCGGACGGACGTCGCGTCGACGCACAGCAGCAGCGACGCGCGCGGCAAGACGCCCTCGCCGGAGCCCCCCGAGCCGGCGATGGCGACGGGCAGCGGCAACAGCAGCAACGGCAGCGGTAACGGCAACGGCGGTGGGGCTGGGGGTGACCGCGCGGCCTTTGGCGCGGGCTTCCTCTCAGACCCCAGCCGGCCGCTGCCCCCGCGGTACATGCTCACGGGCGGGCTGGACAACACGGTGCGCCTGTGGGACGTGGCGACGGGCCGGTGCGTGCGCAGCATGTTCGGGCACGTCGAGGGCGTGTGGGCGCTGGCGGGGGACACGATCCGCGTGGTGACGGGGGCCAACGACTCCATGGTCAAGATCTGGGAGCCGCGGTCGGGCAAGTGCGAGCGCAGCTTCACGGGCCACGCGGGGCCGGTGACGTGCGTCGGGCTGGGGGACAGCCGGATGGCGAGCGGCAGCGAGGACGGCGAGGTGCGGCTCTACAGCTTCGACGGGGACGGGGACATGGCGGAGCGGGGGACCCCGTCGTAGGCCTTTGCGAGTATTGCACTCGAAGGGTATCTGCAGTACGATGTTTTACTATTTTTTTTGTTCCTCCTTTTCATCCTTTGTTTCCTTGGGTCGGGACGGGTATACCAGGAGTCAGCGGGCTTTCGGTTCGGCGCGGCGCACGTGAGCAAGTGGCGTATCGGCGTTGGACCGGGGCGGGCCCGGGCATTGCACATAGACGTGGAATAATGACAGTTGCCTTGAATGAGTATTCATCTGGTAATTCTGAGTATTTCATCTTTCCCTCTTTCGTCTCGCAGGGTGTCGATTGTCTCGGGACCGGGTGACCCGACCGGGTGAGCGGAGCGTGGCGGGCCTCGGCTTGTTGGCAGCTGCCGGTTGGCGGGGCAGATATCCGAGGGTCACGGACTGTCTATGAATTTGGCTACTCGTACGAATGGGTCTGACTCGTGCTTCTGGGTATCGAGCAGGGCATGGAGGAGGGATGATTCTTGCTGGGTTGATATGTATTCTTTTCGACCAAGTTCGTGTTAAGACTGCCTGCAGGGTAAGGTAGGGTTAGGGTTACTTGCGGCTGCTGATCTGTAGTCCCGATTCTTCACTCAGTCGGAACTACTACCAGCTCTTCGACCCCGGTATCAAGTATGAAGCATCAGACATCAGCATCGCCATTCAACATCAACATCAACATAATCATCATCATCATCATCAGCATCAGCTTTGAACATCAACATCAACAGCAGCATCAACAGCAGCATCAACAGCAGCATCAACAGCAGCATCAACAGCAGCATCAACAGCAGCATCAACAGCAGCCAATCAGACGCGGTCCCGGACAGGCAAAAGGCCCCACTTGCCGTTTTGCATCGCCTCGACCAATCACAGCCCCCGGATCCGCGTCCTCCCGGGTTTATACCAAAGACGGCTAGTCTCTGTTTGGATTCCAATTCTCACATGCTTGAGCGCATGCAATTCAGCACCACCGCATGCCTTCCGTCGCACTCGCGCTAACCCGATCAGGCTCATCGCAGGCAAGGCGGGGCGGCATCCGGCCCGGGACCATTGAATGGGTGGATGGATGGAATCATATGCCAAACCGGCGACAGCCGGCATGCCAGTCTCGGCATCTCGCTCCCTCGACGGCTCCTCGATTTTGATAAATCACCATCTCTTCTTCTTCCCCCTCTGATCTATCCCTTTTGAACTTGAGTCGTTCCAAAAACCTCGTGCCTTACCATATTGCTGCTTCAAGAATGCGCAGTCTGGGAATGCCCGCTCGTCTTACACCCGCACGCGCCTCGAGTGACGACAGCACTACATAACATTACCCGGATCAAGGCGACTACCTCCATCGACTGCCCGTTCAAGAACGGATCAAAGAAGATTCAGAACACGATTCGAACGAGCACGAGAGGAGACGAGGGCGCAAGATGACAAGAGCAGACAACAGGCACCCGCCCTCTGCAGCCGTCAACCTCATCGGTGAGTCTGCTCCCTGATATGTGCTTGATGGGGCAGTCGCAATACTACTCCTACTAGTATATTCCACAATCAGTCTCTAACATGTGACAGCTGGCGGCGGTGCCGGCATGATGGAGGCCCTCGTGTGCCACCCCCTCGGTACTTTCCCCCCCCCCCCCAACCCCCCTTTTTTTTTTCTCCTCCCCCTGAGTCCAACACAGGAGAACATAGTCGAGGATGCAGTGAAGCCCAGGATCCAAACGGACCTTATGACCTCAGACCCGGCCCGCTCACGCTCTCCCCGCAGACACAATCAAGGTCCGCATGCAGCTCTCCCGGCGCGGCCGCGTCCCTGGCTCCCCGCGCCGCGGCTTCCTCAAGACGGGCGCCGACATCGTCCGCAAGGAGACCCCGCTCGGCCTGTACAAGGGCCTGGGCGCCGTGCTGACCGGCATCGTGCCCAAGATGGCCATCCGCTTCACCTCGTTCGAGTGGTACAAGCAGCTCCTCGCGCCCCCTTCGTCCTCATCGTCCTCCCCGTCCCAGGGCGAAGGCCCGCCCGCCCTCTCCAGCCGCGCCGTCTTCCTCGCCGGCCTCCTCGCCGGCGTCACCGAGGCCGTCGCCGTCGTCACCCCGATGGAGGTCGTCAAGATCCGCCTCCAGGCCCAGCACCACAGCATGGCCGACCCGCTCGACGTCCCCAAGTACCGCTCCGCCCCGCACGCCCTCTACACCGTCGTCCGCGAGGAGGGCGCCGGCGCGCTCTACCGCGGCGTCGGCCTCACCGCACTGCGCCAGGGCACCAACCAGGCCGTCAACTTCACCGCGTACACCTGCCTCAAGGACCGCCTGTACGACGCCCAGCCAGCGCTGCGCGACGAGGGGCGCACCCTGCCCGGCTGGCAGACCACCGTCATCGGGCTCGTCAGCGGCGCCATGGGCCCGCTCAGCAACGCGCCCATAGACACCATCAAGACCAGGCTGCAGAGGGCCCCCGCGGCGCCCGGCGTGAGCGCCTGGAGGCGCATCACGGCCATCGCGGGCGACATGTTCAAGTGGGCTCCCCTCCCCCACCCTTTTTCTTCCCCGTTGTTGAGTGACAAAGGTTCGGGGATCATGAAGTCAAAGAAAAAAAGGGGCTGACACATTCCACCCAGACAGGAGGGCTTTCACGCGTTCTACAAGGGAATCACGCCGCGCATCATGCGCGTCGCGCCCGGGCAGGCCGTCACCTTCACCGTGTACGAGTTTCTCAGGAACAAGCTTGAGCACAGCAACCTCGCCTTCGTCGGGGGCCGGTACGAGGAGTAGGCCCTGCCGGACCCGGGCGCCCACGATCGAAAGCCCCCCGCCCTTTTTTTTTGTACATTTTCCATCTGGCAAGGCGTCTTGCAGCGAACATAATGCAATTGTATCCAAGCTCTCCGGTGTGATCGGTAAAGTGACGAAAAGGAGCCACCTCTTCCTTCGCACACACCGAGGCGTCATAGACGTCATCATGGCAACAACCCCCTCCATCTATCTCGGTCTTCATCCTCAGATCCAGAAAGCAACAAAAGTCGTAAGTCGTATTCGTATACTCCGTATTCACACAGGCAGCAAAACACTCGCCACGCCCGTGCAGTCCCCTCATCGGCCGGGCCGCTTCGGCCGCGTAAACGTCTGCCGCACCTCCTCCCGCGGGTACAGGTCCGCCAGCACGTCCTCGTCCGTCAGCTCGCCCGGCTCCTCGACCTCGAAGCGCTTCGCCAGCGTCAGCTCCGCCTGCTCCTCGGCGACGGCCAACACGGCGCGCTTCATCAGCGGGTACATCATGCGGTTCTTGATCGACCGGTTGCCCGGCGTCGACGGGCACGTGTACACGAAGAGCACGGGGTCCGCGGCCGCGCCCTCGTGTGTGTGCCGGAAGCGGAAGAAGGTGAAGCGCGGCTCGGTCGCGGAGATGGCGCCGCGCAGCTCCGCAACGGACGCCGGCGAGGGCGACTCGGGCAGCAGCTCCACCGACTCGGTGGCCGGGTTGATTTTCTGCCGTTCTGTCAGCGACACGCACACACACTCTCTCTCCATCCATCCATCCATCTCATCCTCCTCCTCTCGTCCTCCGGGCCAACTCACCAGCATCGCGACGGTCCGCGTCCCCGCCCCAATCTCCCTCATCGCCGCAATCGCGTCCTGGCTTACGGGCATCTGCAAGCTCCTGCTCAGGTGAATCTCCCTGTACGCAGTCCCCTGCCCCGCCGCCATCTCCGCCCTCTTCACCTCGCCCAGCGACCGCTCCTCCTCCGTCAGCGGCGCCGCCTGCCCGTTGTGCGCGTCCACCGCCCGGAACCCGGCCCCCGTCACCTCCTCCGGCGTTGTCATGAACAGCGTCTCCCGGAAGTGCTCCGACCCGAGCTCCCGCACCAGCGCCAGCCGCGTCGACGCGAACAGCGTCTTCTGCCGCACGTGCGCCTCGTCCGGCACGTACGTCACCATCGCCAGCCGCGGCGCTTCCTCGTGTCGCCGCAAGATCGCGTACAGCGCCGTCGTCTTGTTGATGTGCGGGCCCAGCTGCGCCAGGTTCTCCTCGAAGACGTCCGACGTGCGGGGGATCGTCGCCGTCGACACGAGCGACTCCTTCTGGATCGTCACGAGCAGCGCGAACGTCGTGCTCGACTCCAGAAGCGAGCTGAACTCGTCCTGGAGCTCCTTGGCAACTAGTCATCGGAATCGTCAGCGATGGTGAGAACCAAGGTTTTTGGGGGGGGGGGGGGGGAAGACGCCGTGGCGGACGGATCGAGACGGTGAGGATGATGATGGCTGGGGGGATCGCCTGGGTTACCTGATATTCCGGACTGCATCGTGCCGAGGTGCTTTGCCGTTCTAGCTGGTCTTGGTCTATCACGATCTCGGGTCCAAGTCTTATGGTCTATCGGTCTATTCGGTATCGAGCTCAGGAGGTGAGAGGCAGGGTAGCTGGGTATATATGCACGAGTACGAGTACGAATGGATACCCAAGCTCGCTCCTGATGGCCGGATGCCCCGCAATTCCGTTCCCAAACCGTGACAACCAAGAATCGAGCCCCGCTTCCCATCGAGCGAGAGCGGCCTCCTACCCTGTAACCAACACAGTGCATGCAAGATTCAAGAATCACTGTACAAATCATGCGTGATGACACAGACACAGACACCCACTCCGTACGAGTACAGTGTCTCGCTTCATACTACTCCGTAGGCTTGATTCTTCTCCGAAACCACCATGCACGATCCTGGCTCGCCATCTTGGATGGATTGTTGCTTCACTTCAACTTTGGGCTCGGTCCAAAAGGGTTCCATTCTCGAGCTACTAAGGTAATGCCTTGCTTCGACGATCTACCGGTACCCATCATCGCCGTCGTTGCCATAGGTAGCAGATACAGTACATTGATCCGTCCCAATTACCTCCCGTCACGCCAGGCAGCATCGCCATTCTCAGGGTATCAATTTCCTCCATCTTGCCTGCTCTGCTCTCTTGACAGACAATCTAGCCACAATCTGCCCAACGTGCTATCATTTCATCGTCCAAAAATTTCCCAAGTCAAACGCTCGACCTATTTGAACAATATGCCAAGCGCGCTTGCTCGTCTGCTTCCTCCCGGCCCCGGTGCCTGCTTCACATCACCATGGCCGCAACCACTGCGAGCCCGCTGATTCCCAGCAAAGGAGGCGCGGAGCCGTGGCTCGAGTCCGATCCCGGCACCTGTGACGGCACGGGTAGAATCCCGCTCGGCTTGCTCGCGCTTGTCTGAGGCCAGAGTGTGCTCTCCGTGACCACGGGCGACAAGTCTGACGCCCCGGGCGGGACACTCTTGACTCCTCCAGATGGCAGCTGGCCAGGATCCCCCGAAGGAGTCTGACTCCCCGTGTAGGGTTGAGGCGATGGCCCCGGGAGAACCTGTGAGGGTTGTGTAGCGGGAGCCGGCTGTGTTGGATGAGGGTATGCGCTTGGCTCTGGCGCGTGTGTCGGAAGATCATGCGAACTTCCGACGGGGGGAGCTGGCGTCCCCAAGTTGGGAGTCGCCGCTGACGTGCAGGACGAAGATTGAGAACCTAGGGGAGAAGGGAGTGGCAGAAACGAGCCTTCAGGGGTTTTGACGGCCGGATGAGGCACCGCTGTTGTGATCCTGGGCGCATCAGTTGGCTGCGCAGATGCGGCTCCAAGCGACGAGCATGTGCTGTCGGACGACACGGACGGACTCTGGTATTGACTGATACCACCATTTGCCGAGTTGGAGGCAGCAAGTGGCGTGATCGTCCGAGTGTAGATGTTTGCAATCTTGGGAGAGTTGTCCGGACAGACGCTCCCGCACATGCCCAGGTTCCGATCGCCCATGCAGGCAAAGTCGCACTTGCTCTCATCGATGGGATGAACGGCATTGGGATCATCGCCACAGCGGCAGGCACTGGAGCAATCAGCAAGGGGATCTGGGAGGCGGGTCCGTGGAAGGGTTACTGACTTTGGCATGAGAGCAGCATATCGATGACCCTGGCAAGACGCCTGGCATGCCTCTGGGGTCACCCGCCCATCCGGGAAGACTAGCGGGGCTCCGAACCGGGACACATCGACGTTCGAACATGCCTGGTAGCTGAAGGTGACGGTGTTGTGAGTGGCCTGGCCAAGGACCTCCAAGACGCCAAAAAGGGCGAGCAACAAGAAGACGGTCATGGTTTCGATGACCTCAGTGGACTAAAGGAATGCGTGCCAAAACGCCAAGATGAGACAAAATTAGGGAGGGCGGAGGAACCAAAGGAACCAAAGAGGGAGACAATTGGCGAGGATGAGGAGACGAGGAGGATTAGAGAGGAAGAATACAGAAACGAAAGAGGATGCCAGCTTGACAAAATAAAAAAGGCGGCCGGACGGGGGAGAGACAGAGCAGAGTCTCGGAGACCTTGGAGGCCCGAACTGGCAAGAACCTCCCCATGATGCTCTCTGAAGACGCTCTTTCCTCTTACAGACTCTCATCCCCCTTTCGCCCCTTGAAATGTTGGAGGCGCAGCCACGACGATCGAGGTCGGCCGTTGCTCATGAGACTTGAGTCGGTTGTGATGGAAAGCAATGGATGGCGTGGGCCGAGAGAAGACAACAGGAAGCAGAGACCGTGCATCGAGAGGATCGCCGAGCCGCGAGGCGCGCTCGCCTGTGTCCACTGGAGGCACTGGAAGGGGGGGGGGAGGCGCTCTCGCTTTGCGGCCAAGGTGCTCATCGGTGTCTGGAAAGGCCAATCAACAGTACAGACTGAGGCCACGATACAGATTGGGATGGGCAATTACCAATGAGCTTTGGGTGGGATCGAGGCCTACGAAGCTAGTCGCTCTTAAATCCCAGCGATCCCAATACACTGGAGGGTAAGAGGCTGTCATGTCTGCGAATCACGTCGCTGTCGCTGCTAGAGGGACTCATTCGAGATTGTAAAAATGAATGGAATAAAGGGGCTTTATTCTCCTTTATTGCTTCACGTCTTTCCTCATACTAAGGGAACAACATCCCATCACAGCACATGAGGCTCTCACCAAAGAGATTCCCCGCATCTCATTGGCCAGGCATCCATCGATCGGCGATTCGCCAATCAGGAACGCGCCCCACCCTTATCGAAGAGTATGGATTACATAATTGCACACAAAATCGCACAGACGATTCGAAAAGGGCACGGAAGCCCCAATTTAGCGAAACCCCGATTTTGCGCATCCTCGCCCGGCCGCTCCAACAAGATCAGACAACCCGACCGCAAACTCCAAGGCCTCCCGCTCACCACGATCAACTCAACCCACCATCGTCGAGCACCACCGCCAAGATGAGCGCCCTCAACAAGATCGCCCTCAACAGCCCCTCGAGGCAGAACCCCTCCGAGCTCGAGCAGAACATTGCTCAGGCCCTCTTTGACCTCGAGTCCAACACCGCCGACCTCAAGGTTGCCCTGCGACCTCTGCAGATCGTCTCTGCCCGCGAGGTGAGAATGGCAGCGGAATAGGAGGAGGAGGCAATCAATCAATGGAGAAAAAAAAAACGGAACCCTCGTGTTCCTGTTCCCAAAGGCTTTTACAATGGCGGCGACGGCGTCCCCCCCTCTTTCCCGGCGGGCCAAGTTTGGAGAAGCGAGTGAACTTGGGGAAGGGATTCCATGGGACGCATCGCCGTCGCCAGAGTACTATTGACTTTTCGCGGAACAGGACGGGAAGCGGTCCAAAGCCTTTCACTGGGCCATTGGAGCTCGCATGCTGACTTTTTCGTGATCTGGAACAGATCGAAGTCGGCCACGGCAAGAAGGCTATCGTCATCTTTGTCCCCGTCCCTTCCCTGCAGGGCTTCCACCGCGTCCAGCAGCGGTAAGTCCCCATCTACCTACCCATTCGCACGACGCATTTTCCATCGCCAGCCCAGCTAACGCCCGGCGCCCCCAGCCTCACCCGCGAGCTCGAGAAGAAGTTCTCTGACCGCCACGTCCTCATCCTCGCCTCCCGCCGCATCCTCCCCCGCCCCAAGCGCTCCGCCCGCTCCCGCAACACCCAGAAGCAGAAGCGCCCCCGCTCCCGCACCCTCACCGCCGTCCACGACGCCATCCTCGCCGACCTCACCTTCCCCGTCGAGATCGTCGGCAAGCGCATCCGCACCAAGGAGGACGGCAGCAAGCTCCTCAAGGTCATCCTCGACGAGAAGGAGCGCGGCGGCGTCGACTACAGGCTCGACACCTACGCCGAGGTCTACCGCCGCCTCACCGGCCGCAACGTCAACTTTGAGTTCCCTCAGACCAGCGCTGAGTACTAGATTTAGCAATCTTATATCTAGATCAACAAAAACTCAAAATTTCTCTGATTCCCGAATTTTGGTTTCCAAACTTTCAGGAACAACAAGACCATTGTCCTTCACCTTTTGAGAAACAAAGGCAAGGGCATCCTGCGCGTGTTTTCATGGGACTTTGGGCGGTTCGGTCAAAATAGGCATCATTCAAAAACCAGGGGGGGGCCTTGGCGTCACGAAATACCAACATTGAAGGCAGCTCAAGCTTAATGATGGACAAGCGCTGCTGCACGAATTGATCAATTCACACCACTCTCATCCTTCTTTCTTCATGTGCTCTCCTCCCGCTCATGCAATGCTTTCGGGGTATATGTATCAGGCTATGATCCGCAACACCGTAGAATGCTCACCCCTCTATTCTATATTGTCCTCCCGTTCCTCTGTCTTTGTAGGGACATCGCTCTTGAGCTGCTACTCGTGGCTGATGCGTCCGACTCCGAGGACGCACCAGTACGCCAGCTCCCTCTTCTCCTTGAGCCCGCCGCCCGCCGCGCCGCTCGCGCCGCCCGCGGCCCCGCCAACGGCCCCAGCGCCCCCGTCCGTCGTCGTGTCGGCCTCCCACTCCATGCGCACGAGCATGGGGATCTCGAGCACGTCCTCGCCCTTGCGCAGCGGGCCACGGTCGACGTGCTCGCCGCGCGGCAGGTCGTCGAGGCGCAGCGAGGGCGGGATCACCTCGAGCACTATGCTGACCCAGTTGCGGCCCTTCTCCCAGATCTTGCCGACCTCGGGCCCCGCGGCTGCGGCTGCGGCGCCGTCGTCACCGCCGCCGCCGGGCCCCCTGCGCGCGGCGTCCCTGTCGCGCTCGTCGTCCTTGAGCGCGTCGTCCCACATGTCCGTGTTGGCGTCGACCTCAAACTGCGGGCACAGCACGGTGACGCGGCTGGAGAAGCGGCCCGGGGTCGTGTTGGGCGTCGCGAGTGTGACGCGGATGCTCTCGAAGATGGGGTTCTTGAAGGTCAGAATGAACTGGCAGGGGCGGTGCGGGCGCAGCGGGGCCTCGTCCTCGGCGCCCGGCCGGTACGTGACGGGCACGGGCTTGGCGGTCGGCGCGAACGGGCGGATCGTGATGGTCGGGATGTAGCTCTTGGCGACGAGGCGGATCTTGAAGCGCGTCGACGTGACCTTGGCCTCGGGCTTGGAGATGATGTGCCGGCACGCCGGGCACCGCTTGCTGCGCTTGCTGCGCAGCAGGTACGGGATCGGCCGCAGCTCGTCCTGGAAGCGCGCCTGCCGCTCTTGCAGCTGCTGTCCGCGCTGCTCCACGCTCGCCGCCGCGTCCCACCCGCCCGCCATGAGCTTGGCCACCGCCGCCGACTCGTCTAGGTTCGCCACCTTGAGCCCGTCATCGGTGCCCGCTGCCTCGCGCATCACGTCCGGCGGGCCCTGCGGCAGCCGGCCCGCGTGGCCCCGCCCGCCCGTGTACAGCGACATGATCCGCGACAGCGCAGCGGGCGACGAGAAGGCCCCCATGCTGCCGATGGCGCTGTTCGCGTCCGCAAGCTGCGCCTGGTAGAAGGACTTGAGGTTCGAGAACTGCAGGTCCGCGTCCAGCTGGTCGTCCGAAACGGGCGGCTCGTCCGGGTTCTCCTTGCGCCGCTCCTTGACCTCCCGCGCCGTCAGCTTGGGCTGCCCGCCGTTGTTGATCTTGGACAGCTGCGAGTAGATCCCGCTGGGCCGCTCGAACTCGATCCCGATCTCGCTCGACGTCCAGTTGCAGTACTGGCAGAAGAGCGCAAACGGCCCGCCATTGGGGTTCGCGGGCCGGCTCTCCAGCCCCAGGGGGTTGGTCGGGTCCGGGACCGGCTGGACGGCGCCGACCTGGAGGGGCCCAATGCAGACGGGGCACTGGTAGCAGCTGCGCGTGCACCTGCAGGAAAACCCTCCTCGGTCAGTATGCGCGGGTAAGAGAGAGAGGCGGGGAGCAAGAAGACTAAAGACAGAAGAAAGAGCTTAGAAGAAACGCACCGGTTCCCCTCGCTGCGCAGGTTGCTGCTCGGCACCTCGAACAGGCAGTTCGGGCAGTAGTACGTCACGCTCTCCTCCGTGACGCATCTCGGGCACCGGATCTGCTGGCAGTCCTCGCAGAAGAGCAGATACTCGAGCGGGTACAGGCTGTAGCTCGACCGCGGGTCCCTCGGATCAAACATGCCCTCCTCCTCGGCCGCCATCTTGCCGGACTTGGAGTCGCCGCCGCGGCCGGCGGACGTCTGGTCCGAGCAAGGGCACCTGATGTACGTGTATGGCGTCGGGACGGTCATCGTCTCGTCTCGGTCTGTGACAGCGCGGTTCGGGAATTCGGTTTCGGCCCAGGGACGCCGGGAGGCTACATCGTGTCCCTCCAATGTTTGTTTTTTCCCCGGCAGGACGAGGGGCGCAGGAGGATGCGGTGGGACGTACCGGTGCCTGGCTCGGTGAGGCGGGTTGAAGCGAGCTTCGGTCGGCTCGAGGTGAGGCTCGGTGAAGGAAGTCACGTGGACGCGTCTCCGAGCTCATCACGGATGTGGCACAGTGCGCTTGACGGAAAGGGGTGGGGGTTGCTGATGGTTGCAATCTGCATAGAGGCGGCAGCACTTGTTCAGCTTCTCGGTGCCCCGGCGTGCCGTGCGAAGTCTGTCGGGGCCGTCAGGCCCGTCAAGGGCCGACTGGGCCGATCTACTCCGTACATACGGATGGTCGAGCTGATCCAAGCCGCTGACGTTTTTTCCCGGGACACGACAGGTCTCATTGATTCCATCTTTCCTCGACGCGGGAAGCACATTTTCATCGATCAAGCAAGTCAGGATCCTCCCCGTCAAACACATTTACGTGTGCCTTCTGGACCTCGTGGACACGGCTTCATCATCATCAGGTAGTACTCCGTACGGCTTACGCAAGGTCGCTCGGCAACAGCCAACCTCCAGGCTTGGTATTCGACCCTCTTTGACGGAATGGATGCCCGCCCCTCTGGCTCTCCACCATGGTTGCTGGGCCCGGGCTGATTATGCTTTTCAGGTTCAGGTCGACAAGCATCTGGTCGCCTCGACAAGTGAAAATGTCAGGATGCGCCCTCCGCGCCCATACAGTAAGGTTTCCGTCCAGCCCTTCAGGCCTTGCTCCCCGCCCCGCCGCGTCCCGTCTGCCGCAGCCTCCCTCATCCACTTGGTTTGTCATCTCGGTGTCATCCGGTAAACTTTGCGCATTGACGAGAGGAGAAAGAACTGAACGCTTTCCACCCCCTTTTTCCTTTGAAGGCCCGCGGCCCGGGTAAGCGTGCTTTTTACTTTCCCATCTTGCGTTGGTGCTGTGAGGCCGGTGGCTTTTAGTCCGGAACCTTTGGCGATCATCAGGATGATGATCCTCGGGCGTCGGAGTATCCCGTCTCTTAGCGAAGCGGGAGGTGTTTGCCTGGCAAGAGGTGGCTTTTGTGATGCATCGAGGGGAGGGGCCCGCTTCCGACGTCTCTGCTTGCGGGAGAGGGTTTGAGCACATCGGAGGGACTGGGTGTCATCGCCCAGTGACCCTGATCAACACGCCAGAGTGAAGTCGGCACTCACAGGAAGAGACATGCGATATGTGATGGATCTCACCGAAGATCACCTCGTGATTGTCGTACATACACACTTGAGAGAACCATCCGTGGAGAACTCCAGAAGCTCATGCTCGTACGGAGTACTCCGTACTACTTTGTATGCCGAAGAAGACCGGGAGGAACTTGAGAAATTGGGCGCCATGCAATCTTTGCTGCATGATTCGCAAGTGAACGCGACGCGCCGGGACTCGTCTCCTTTTGCGGGCATGGAGCGCTTCCCCACGAATTCTTGACGCACCGCCGGCATATCGGTACTGCACCATGTCCATGCGTAAGATCTTGCTTCTTCCGACGCCTCTCCCCCAATAGGGTCTTTGTGGCAATTGCTTTCTTTTGCAAAACAGGTGGGTGGCTCCATCAAGACCAATCAGGTGGTGATCTTCGAGGTGGAAGTACTCGCATGAGGGAATTTGAATAAGAGGTTGCCTGATTTCCAGATGCTCGATGATCTATGGCTTCGGTGCCGGCCGTCTTGGTTTTTTTTTTTTTTTTTTTTTTTTGGTGGGGGGGGGGGGGGGGGGGGGTGGGGGGGG
>NQYS01000002.1:365935-386467 GCA_003055955.1 Escovopsis sp. AC | reverse complement strand
GGGGTGGGATGGGGGGGGTGTGTGGGGTTCTGGGATGGTGGTGTTGTTGTGCTCCTGATTTGGTAGTTTTTAGCCGTGGCCGGAGTGACGTAAATCGAATTGAGATGCTTGTTCGGAGTGTTGGAATTGGTGCTGTAAATGGGAAGAATGAGTGATGCGAATCGTGAAGGGCGTGTACTAGGAAGACCGAGTCGAGCCACGGCGGATTCCGAGACCGCAAAAAGGCGCCGCGAAGATTCAGCGAAAGAGTCTTTTGCATGTCCAAGGCGAGTGAAGATTTTGTTGCATCCATCGATCGCCGTGCGATGCGCATATGTACATATGTACGATCTCCTGTACATATGTACGAGTACTCGTATGCCGGTTCATGCATCTATATCAGGAAGTCTGTCTATAACAACGTTCTCCATGCGTCTGCACCCCACACACACCTGCGTTGCGCGCTCATCTGCCCAGACCCTCTGCTGGTGTTGATCCCCTGACACGCTGCGCCTGCATTTCTATCTGTGCTTCCAGGGGCCATCGCCATCCATCTCTGCGTCCGGTCTGAAGGCCATGAATTCGAAAGAAGAAGAGGAAGAAGAAGAAGAAGAAGAAGAAGGCATTCAATGCCCCTTTACTTCTCCGCACAATCGTGCGATGCCCGTTGATACACGAGCCCGCTGCTGGCAGAATGCATCTGTAGCTCTCTGACCGCGATTGCGGTTGCAAGCCCAGATCCGCGTTTCGATGCCCTGAATCCAGGCGCAATCCCTGAGTCCATCCATCTTGATGAGCACAGTGACGAAGACCGGCCCAGATGAACATGGGGAATTGTCGAACATAATACGATATTGAATACTCCGCAAATACCGAGTATTTCAAGATCAGACGGCCCCGGCAAGCCCGTCGACGAGGTTCATGCCCAGTGAGATGATCATGTAAGTCGGGAAGACGAGCCACGCGCCACTGTGCAAGGTCAGCTCCGGTTTTTCTCATGGTCTAGCGGCATGCAAACAGTGCGAGGCTCACTTTGGAATGATCCACAGGAAGACGAGGTCCTGCATCGTGTTGTGCCCAATGTTGTCAAAGCCGGAGTAGTACTCATTCGCCCCTATTTCCGTTAGTACACAATGCTCCGGGCTATGGGATTCGAAACTCACAGTAGAGCACCGTCTTGCTCACGGTCATCACCGCAGCGCTGAACCCGACGAGCAGCGCCAGCGCCCCCGTCCTGCCGCTCAGCACTCTCTGCGACTTGACCTCCTTGGCCGCCGCCGCCCCCTTTCTCCCGCCCGCCTTGCCGTTGGCAGCAGGCGCGCCGGCCGTCGTGCTCGCCGTCAGCCACGCGACCAGGTACCACAGGTACAGGGCCGTCTCTACGGCGTTGAGCAGCCCCTGGGCCGAGGTGAACCCATTGCCCGCGTTGAACGCCTTCCAGCCATACACGTGGTCGATCTCGCCGTAGAGGCGGTACGGGATCCAGAGCGGGTCGTGAAGCCAGCCGCCCTCCATGGTGTGAGGCCGGCCGAGCGTGTAGATGGTGTCCCAGACTACGAGGGGCAGGGACACAGCGAGCCAGCCGAGCGTGACTGTCGTAGGTACGTGAGCGAAGCGTGATGAGAGGCTCTTCTTGCTAGATGCCCTGAGGTTGGAGGTCGACGAGGCGGGGGAGAGCGAGTTGGGTGTCCGCTTGGGCGTGGGAGGAGGAGGAGGGGATGCCTGGGTGCGGGAGTTGGGGCCGGCGCTGCCAGCGCGCGAGGCAGATCTTGTGTTGACCATCTCGATAGTAGGTATGCCAGTTCGATCCAGGTACCAATGGCTGACTGTGAGGTTGTGAGGACCAATCTGGCTCAATGATGATTGGCACGGGATGGTGTGTGGTGAGGGAGACGCTGGAGCGGGAAATATGAAGTGAGGGGAAGGCCTGCGTGAGTGAGTCGTTTAAATAACCATCGTGTGATTTGTGTAAGGCGAGCCTGTGTTGGAGTGTTTCCTTTGTTAGCCGTAACGGTACTAGCTTATTAAATGAGGGCGCCGAGATGACTTGCAAGGATTTCCATGCAATCTTGTGAGCAAGCCGTCTCGCTTTAGGCTGCACGGAGTATGAGTATCTCGGGCCAACAGAGCACGGAGTTGCGCCGTCGGCGTCACTGATGGCTTGAAGAAAGACGGCGTGCGTTTTTATCTCCATCGGCATCGGTAAACATAACTCTTGGGGATATGGAACGGCTTTCATATTATATAGTAGTGTTTGCCTATGCCTGCACATGAAGATTTATCCATAGCTCGCACGCTGCTTTTTCGAGGATAAGAATGGGAATTGGAAAAATACCTTCCGCTGTGTGTTGTTGGGTTGTCTCCTAGCAAACCCTTTTTCTGAGCATTTCTTTCGTAGCATTCTTTCTCCTCAATTCTCCTCATTCTCATCGTACTCTGCCGATGACAGGGCTTCCTCCTCTTCTCCATCGCGCCAAGGGATAAAAAATGGCCTCATCTCGTCTGCCATGCGCACCAACTCGTCGACAGTCTCGTTCAACTCGAGTTGCCTACGTACCCGTGCGAGCACATGGGAGAGTCAGGTCAGCGGTCCCATGGATGCATTTGGAGAGCCCTGGTCAATGACGTACCCTTCCATTGCGCGCCTGTACTGCCCCACTGTGGCATGCAGGAGCTGCGCCATGGTAGCCAGGCGGGAGTTGGCGCATCGCGTGTCCCTGCACAGCCGATCGATCAACGGCGTCTGTTTCACCCATGTCTTGCGGACAGCTCCATCTCGGACCCAAGTCAGGGGCGAGCGCGGCGGACTGGGCCTCCGGGAGACCTGGAACGGAGAGACGGGCGCCAGACGGGCGGGGACCCGGGCCGGACTCTTGGTGGAGAGCGCATTGGCCTTCTTGGGCGTCGGCACCAGGGCCTGTGTGGGGACTGGGGTCGAGGGGGGCTGGTTCGGGATCGACCGCGAGGAAGAAGCCGGTGATGCAAAGCCAGAGTCGGGGGGTGTGACGAGGGAATCGATTGAGGGATCGAGGGTGGGTGAGGTCGGAACCTCGAGCGCCTGAAGAGTCTGAGCTATGCTGTGTTCGGCCATTTTCGATGCGAATGAAGATCACGCTGAGTATGATTGACGTACGTCTGTTTGCTGTATAGAGATGGATCGATCAATGTCTTGGAGGAGAGAGGATTCAATCATTCAGGCTGGAGTCGGAGGAGGAGGAGGAGGAGGAGGAAAGACAGAGAGAGAGAAAGTCGAGCTCGTGTTGCCCTGCACCTTCCTCTTGAACCGCGTCATGGCCGGGTTTGACCTTCCCACTCTCATCCTTCTCGCCATCGAGCTTCTCCTTCCAGTTTTCATTGCATGGCTGTTCGCTCCTTCCGAGCACAATCGTTCATCGATACCCTGATAGTTGCATGCGGATTCTGCATGCATTAATGCATATCTTGATGCAGTGTAAGGTACATACGCATATATCAAATTTATGCATCTATAGGGATAGAACGCAAATGCCCCCCCCCCCCCCCCCTTTAAAAAAAACACCCCCTGCATTTCCCATCTCCAGGCACGCAACATCGTTAACAACGTTGGCCTATTCAGGATTGTCTGGGGCTGCAGCTAAGATAGATGCGATCGAATTCTCCCGGAAGATTCTATTAGCATTTGTTAACTTCTACGGAGTAAGGTAGTACGCCTTAAGAGCGACTGGATATAGATCTATCTCTAGCCTCTCTGCTCCTCTCCGGATTTCTGAGTGGCTTGAGTATGTGACTAGAGTCTGGCTGAATCAGTCCGACTCTCTTTATTCCCTCTCGGCCAAGAGGCCCGTTCGTGCTTCTCCCGAGCTCTGCTCAGGCCAGCTGTTTCAGATCGGACATTGTCGACGCTTGAGTACTGTATCAGGTATTCGAAAGAGAATAAGGATTAAGATGATTAAATACGACACCTGTACCGCTTCCTTCCGCATCTGCTTCGCGTGTAATCAGCACATGACGGACAAGGGCCACCAGGGCACTCGCTACGGCTGCGCGTCCTGTCGCAGGCTGTTCTAGTCAATGCAAGCAAAGCAGCAGCTTATGTCTGCCGTCAACCACGACGCTCGCCACGACTGCCAGATGTGCGGGAGGTGGTTCCGGTCGTGGCATTTGGCATGCCAGCATATGAACGCCCTCGACCCCGCCCCCGCCCTCGTCCTTGTTTCTCGTGTGCTGTGTTTTGCAGCAGGGCTTTGACCTGGGATCGCCGCCCATTCTTCCATTACAGTACTCCGTACTCGTAAGACGCTGAGTTGACAATCCATCGTGCCATCTACGGAGTACAGCCCTTTGCATAGCCTCCTCGCCATCCGTATTCTGAGTCGATCTGCGCGCATGACGCTCGACAATGCTATCCCCTCTTCTGACTCTCTGTTGATCTACCTACTTCTCTTCTACTCCATACATATGTACTACATACATACAGTTTGTTCCCTGTCTCATCTATTTCGAGGAGGAGGAGGAGGAGGAGGAGTCGTCAAAGACATTGTTCCCTCATTATCCACATGCATGATCGGCACCCGCCCAATGCGTGCGCGTCACCCCTTAAACGGGGCAGAGCGGGTGAAGATCTGCATCATGCGACCCCGACATTCACACACCCCGCCATGCCCAATCCGTCGCCTCCTTCCCTCCCACTCCCCAGGCTCACCGTACAGTGTCCATCGCCTTCGAAATATCACTGTCCTCGCACTGTCCCTCCCTCGACGTGTCCGAACACATCACGATGCATGAACTCCCTGCCCTTTGTTTTTTTCTCCTTCTTCGCAAAAGCCTGGCCCGGAGGACCTCCCTATCCCCACTTCACACATACATTGGCTTGCGCTAGCTCTTTGTTTACGCCGTTTCGAGTAGGCTGCTCCGGAATACCGGTCTGGAGTTCCAAGCCCCTCCGACCTCCCGCGCCAAGGATTGATGGGTGTTGAAGGGGTCCTCCCCATCCCTTTGCGCCTGGGCGGCTTGCTGCAGGTAGACGTCGGGGTCTTCTCAGCAAACATCCCGCCACAGATGTCTCTTGCAGAAGATCCCCTTTGTTTATTCCACGAAAGGAAAGGAAAACATCCGGGACGAGCACGCGCCATCATGCAGGATGGAATGGATACCAGTATGGCTGTGTGACTCGTCCTTTCGCCGCCCCCAGGGAGGTTCTTGTTGCTAATTATGGTCATCAGTGATCCATCTCTCTCCTCTTCTCATATAAAGACCGGATCCTTTCCACCCCCTTTTCCCTCTTGCTGGTCATCGATCAACCATCCTCCATCATCTCAAGCCTTTGATCACTCTACATACACTGCATATGCAAGATCTCTGCAGCATTTCAAGCCCACGACAGGAGAGCAAGTATCAGCATAAGACACAACCTGGCCCTTTCCCACCATGCAGCTCATCAGCCTCGTCTCCCTTGCCTCCCTGCTGGCCAGCGCTCACGCCGCCGTGATGTACCGGCAAGAGCCCAACCCCCACATCATCGACTTCCGAGGCTTCAGCGGGCCGGACTGCCTCGAGGGCAACGAGGGCGTCTACACCGTCGTCAGCCACGACTTCGTCAACGGCGAGTGCAAGTCGCTCATCGAGAACGCGCCCAACGACAACACCACCTCGGTCCTGGTCGGCACCTTCGACAGCCCGTGCGAGAGTATGTCCTGGTGTCGCATCCCGTTCCTAGTGTGTGACCTGCCGTGCTAACTGTCCCATCAGTCCGCTTCTTCGAGACCTCTGACTGCTCCGACGCCGGCAAGGCGCTCGACCAGGAGTCCGACTCGAGGTGTGTCGGCAATGCCGAGAAGAGATTCGTCGCCTTTGAGCTGTCCTGCCAGAACCACGCCAGGTAGATGCCGCCGGGGAGACCACCTAACTCACCTATCAGCCGATATTCATTGAGGGCCTATTGAAGTACCTCTTCCTAATGCCACGACGACACACACACACACACACATATCACGGAGTCATGATGGAATGTTTTTTTTTAAGTAATGGCTCATTCTTAGAGGCCAGGCCACATCCCTGGATGGATTTTTGGATTCTTTTTTATTTGTCTCTCCTTTTCATGATCATGATTCACACGGACACGATGAACGTGGTTCATTCGACTGTACACACAGGCAGTACGGTCGTCGGGATTATGTTTTTAAGGGGCCAGGTAATGAGGATAATAGCGAGGGAGCAAGCCAAGGAAAGCCGCACATGGTCGCCATTCCTTACGCATCAGAAAGATCAATGACACAATCTCTAATTCACAATAATCCAACCGTCCAACCCAAGCCATCGCACTGTTCGGGTCATGCAGCGTGCTCCCAGATCTCGTATGCCCCCAACAAAAATAGCTGCGGCGACGCATCTTCCCGTGCGCCGTTGCACACGGTCAGGCGGCGAGTTGCCACGGCACACAACACGTAAGCAGCTCTTCTCTCCTTTTCTCCATATGGAGACCTTCGCAAGGCTTTTCTTCCTCTTGCACTTGGATCGCATTGCGGCTATCAAGGCGGTCTCGCCCCCGGTGCTCGGGGTGCACGAGGCTACTAAGGCAGCTCCGTCGTAACGACGCACGCAATCGAGGCTCTTGTCTAAGACTCAGCACGTTGCACGAGAGCACAGATCCGAACCGTCTCGGCAAATCGAATCAACATCTTTGAAAAGAAGACAAAGCAAAAAAAGAGATACCAGCCGATAGCAATGCCGCGATCGGCGGTTTCACGTCGTTGGACTCGAGACGCAGTTAAAAGGAGCATCCCCTATATGTAAACACGCCGATATGCACTAAACCAGCATATTGATTTACCAGGTCTCCTAGAGGTACGGACTCAAGCCCCCTTTATGCAATTAACGGGGTCTTGCATCAACCTCATCTCGTCACATCAACTCATCGCATTCCTTCCATCTCATCCACTTCCATCTCACCTCATTTTGTTTCGTCCATTCAAATCGCAACCTTTCTCTATTCTATATCCTTAATACTCATCACATCTCCCCCCCTGCGCCGATCGCCAGATGGCCCAGCACCAGCACCAGCACGACCCCGCGCGCACCGGCATCGTCATCTTCTCCGGCGGCTCCGCGACCAACAGCCTCGTCGACGTTTTTGAGGCCGTCCGCTCCGCCAACAACGCCGCCCTCAGCTACGTGATACCCATCAGCGATAACGGCGGCTCCTCGAGCGAGATCATCCGCGTCTTCGGCGGCCCGGGCATCGGCGACGTCCGCTCCCGCCTCGTCCGCCTCATCCCCGACCCCTCCTCCTCCTCCTCCTCCTCCTCCTCCTCGGCCGCTTCTGCCCCCGAGACCCTCGCCGTCAAGCAGCTCTTCGAACACCGCCTGCCCCCGGACTCGTACGCCGCCGCCCGCGCCGAGTGGTTCGAGATCGTCGAGGGCTCCCACCCGCTCTGGGCCGGGGTCTCCTCCCCGAAGCGCGAGCTCGTCCGCTCGTTCCTCAACGCCTTCAACCACGAGCTGCTCAAGCGCATGCGGCCCTCGAGCCGCTTCGACTTCTCCGGCGCATCCGTCGGAAACCTCTTCCTCACAGGCGCGCGCCTTTTCACGGGCTCCTTCGAGGCCGCCATCTACCTCCTCAGCCAGATCTGCGGCGTCCCCGACCGCGTCGCCGTCCTGCCCGCCCTCAACACAAACTTCGCGCACCACATCGCCGCAGGCCTCGAGGACGGCTCCGTCATCGTCGGACAGAACGACATCTCCCACCCGAGCATCCCCTCCGCCGCCGTCCCCGTGCCCGGCAGCGCCACCTCCACCTCCACCTCCACCGGCATCAGCACCCCGGTCAACGGCGGCGAGCGCCCCCCTGCGAGTATCACTGCCGCCGCTACCGCCGCCGCTGCCGACGACGACGACCCCGTCGAGGACGCCAACCTGCCCGGCAGCCATCCCGCCCTGCGCCGCCCCGCCCTCCGCTTCTCAAAGGACCAGGAGGACCCCCTGCCCTCCCGCATCGCCCGCATCTGGTACATCAACCCCTACGGCCACGAGATCCGCCTCCCCGCCAACCCGCGCGTCCTCGCCGCCCTGCACGCCGCCCACACCGTCGTCTTCAGCATTGGCTCCCTCTTCACCTCCATCGTCCCGAGCCTTGTCCTCAAGGGCGTCGGCGCCGCCGTCGCCAGCCCCCTCGTCCAGCACAAGATCCTCATCCTCAACGCCTCCACCGACCGCGAGACCTCCTGCGCGCCCCCCTCCCCTTCATCATCATCATCATCAGCAGCAGCAGCAGCAGCAGCATTCTCAACATCAACATCCTCACCCCCCCGCCAGCCCTTCTCCGCGCTCGACTTCGTCGCCGCCGTCGCCAACGCCTGCGCACAGTCCAGCGGCCTCCCCGACCCCCCCAGGGAGGAGGACTACGCCCACTACGTCACCCACCTCGTGTACCTCGAGGGCCCCGGCGCGCCCGTCGTCGACAGGCAGCGCTTCGCACGGCTCGGCATCGACACCACCAGGCTCTACGGGCCGCGCGACGGCGGCGGAAGGGGCTCGAGGTACGACGGCAAGGCGCTGGCCCAGCGACTCGAGAGCATCATTGGGCACGTGCGGTCCGAGAGGGGCCGGCGGAACACGTTCGTGGGGTAGGGCAGCGCGCTCCAAGCCCTCTTTCGGTCTGCTCCTGAATCTGAATGCATCTTTGGAAATCGCGGCCATTTAGCGGGTTTGCGGGAGGACAAGCACTGTGAGTGATGAAATGTAATGGGGGGTCATATGGATATGAGAGTATTGAGGACAGACATAGCGACAGCGTGTATTTTATGGCTATCATCTTTTGGGCGTCTCGGCCCTGCAATTGTGCCCATACATTATCTTCTTACAGACACACATACATTCCCACATTACTGGTCTCGTATCACACGCACCCTGAGATCAAAACCAAGTTCCAAGACGAGAATTGGGTTCATACACACACACGCGTACATATCTCCCACATCGAGGCTCAGGCAGGTGGAATCATTAAGTTCGTGTCATCATTCAGAATCTAATCTAAGCCCTCAAAAAGGAGGCCCAAAGCCCACAGAACCCCAAGAAAATATCACACAGAAGAAGAAGAGGAAGAACAACAAGAGAGAAGAAGAAGCTTCACCTCTTTAAGGCAGAGCAGCATCAAGGGGCAGGTTGCGGGAGCTCTGTCCGACCCAGACGTGCTTGGGGTAGTCGGTGATGACCCAGTCCTGGGTCTCGGTGTCCCAGGTGCTGATGTCGCGGCGGGTGAGGTCGGCGGACCAGGTGACGGTCTGGCCGGGCTCGATGCGCTCGAGACGGTCGAACTGGCGGAGGACGCGCACGGGGTCGTTGGGCCCGCCGTGGCTGACGTAGAGCTGGGGAATCTCGTCGGTCATGGCCTTGCCGGTGTTGGTGATGTCGACGGAGACGGTGTAGAAGATGTCCCAGAGCTGGCGGTTGCCGCCGGGCTCGCCGGAGGCGCCGGAGCGGGGCTGGGGGCTGCCGTCGGTGGCCTTGGGGGGCAGGTACTGGTCGTTGGGCAGGCCGTAGTGGGCGTCGCGGGAGGCGGCCTTGCCGGAGCTGGTGTCGTCCAGGTTGGGGTAGATGTACTTTTTGACCTTGCGGATGTTGGCGGGGAAGGCGTAGTCCTTGAGGTCGGTGCTGAAGTTGCCGAACTCAGGGGCGGCGATGGTCTTGCCCGAGGTGGGCACGTAGGGACCGTTCTCGTGCTTCTCGACGCGGATGTTGGTGTAGTCGAAGGTGGACCACGACAGACCGAAGCCGAACTCGTAGACGGGGTGCGCGGGGGAGCTGCCGGGGGCGCCGGGGGCGACCTTGTCGAAGTGGCGGTAGTCGATGAAGAGACCCTCGGTGAAGTCGGCCTGGGGACCGCCGTTGCCGTTGTTGGGCTGCTCGGTGAGAGGAGCGTTATAGGCCTCGAGCGACGTGCCCCAGGTGAAGGTGGATCGGCCGGGGCTCTGGACACCGTAGAGGATGTCCACGAGGGAGTTGCCGGACTCCTGACCGGGGGCGCCGGCCCAGACGATGGCGGTGATGTTGGGGTGGTCACGGTAGTCCTGGAGCTGGACGGGTCCGGTGGTGTGGAGGACGACGATGGTGTTGTTGCAGAGGGAGGCAACGTTCTTGATGAGGTCGTCGCCGTTCTTCCAGAGGGTCAGATTCTTGCGGTCACCGTCGTTGCCGTCAAGGACAATGAAGCCCTCGCCAGACTTGGCGTTGGCGAAAACGATGGCGGTCACATCGGGCTGAGTGACGAGAGCCTGGGTCTGAGCCTTGAGATAGTTGCTCAGGATGCTCTCG
Organism: Escovopsis sp. AC; assembly: GCA_003055955.1. NCBI lineage: Eukaryota > Fungi > Ascomycota > Sordariomycetes > Hypocreales > Hypocreaceae > Escovopsis > Escovopsis sp. AC. The sequence continues at coordinate 376,201 of NQYS01000002.1, read as the reverse complement.
TAACGAGTGCCATCCTGGTCGGCCTGGCGCGAGAGGGCCATGTCGGGGGTGACGAGGTACGGGAAGTTGGCGGTACCAGAACCCCACTCCATGGCAAGGGTGCCGTCATCGCAGCGCTGGTCGTCGCAGCCGTTGGGGCCGGCGGGGTTAGAGCCGGCATCCTCGCCCACGACGGCAATGAACTTGGGCTTGTTGAGGGGCAGAACACCCTCGTTCTTGAGGATGACGGTGCCCTTGGCACCAACCTCACGAATGTGGTTGGCGTTGTCGGCGCGGACGTCGACCTGGAAGTTGACACGCTCGAACATGTCCTTGGCAGCAGCCGAGACGTAGCCGAAGCTGTCACGGGTCCAGGAGTCGAAGTTGACGGGCTCCATCCCCTCGACGGTCTTGCCGACCTTGAAGAAGGCAGACATGATTCGCATGGCCATGTCATCGATGCGCCACTCGGGGACGGTGCCGTTGGCGACGGCAAGAGTGAGGTTGGCGCCCCAGTAAGAGGCGCCGGTGTTGAACATGGTGTCACCGGGCATGGTCATGTCGAGACCGGCGAGGGCAGAGGAGACACCGCTGTGCTGGGCCTGCCAGTCGCTGACGACGAAGCCCTGGAAGCCCCACTCCTCCTTGAGGATGCCGTTGAGGAGGTGAGAGTTTGCGCAGCCGTAGGAGTTGTTGACTTGGTTGTAGGAGCACATGATGGAGCCCACACCGGCCTTGACGGCATCCTGGAAGCACCAGCCGTAAAGCTCATGCAGGGTCCTGTCATCGATGTTCGAGGAGATAGCCTCGGTGATGTCGAAGCCACGTCCACGAGACTCGCCGACCTGACGGAAACGCTCTGCGTTGTGTTAGTGTTTGGCTGGGCGACTTATGGGGTTGTGTGCGCATGTAGGAGTGCTTACCCTGCTCGTTGCCGATGAAGTGCTTGAGGGAAGCAATGGTGCCGGCATCCTGGATACCGACCGAGGTCTCAGACACAGCCTGACCGGCCATGTAGGGATCGGTGGAGAAGCCCTCGACGTTTCGGCCGCCGTTGGGGCTGCGGCCAAGAGGGCCACAGACGGGTCCAAGGAGGACGTCAACACCCTTTCCTTTGGCCTCGGAGCCCATGCGGACACCGCGCTCCTTCCAGAGGGGTCTGCTCCAGGAGGCGCCGGCGGTCATGCCGGTGGAGAAAGCGCTGTTGTAGTCGGAGAATCGGAGGCCGAGGGGGCCGTCCTGGGTGCAGAGACCGCGGAGGCCAAGACGGGGAACAGCTCCCGTGTTGCCGACACACCTCTCGCTCATCCAGCCGACACCGGTGGTGAGGTTGACCTTCTCCATCAGGGTCATCTGGGACACGAAGTCCTTGGCCAGGCTGTAGGCCTGCTGCCAGTCGGGGGCATCAGGGTTCATCCATGGCGAAGGGTAGAAGGGAGGGGAGGTGGCGAGAGCCGCGGAACCAGTGGTGTCGCGGGCTTGGATCTGAACAGCCGCAGAGTCAGCAAGGTTCTGATCGAGAAGAGGTGCCCATAGGGCGAGCCAAGCCGACGAGGCTCTCATGCTTGCGGAGCAACGACGGGCGAAGATAGAGATACTGCGAAGAAGATGCAGAGAAAGATACAAGCGAGAAAAGCAGGATGAGGAAGAAAGAAGCCCACGAAGAACAGGTGAAGCAGTGGAAGATGGGAGAAGAGGTTACGGTAGTGAATCGTGATGGATTTTCTCTCTCCCTTTTTTTCATTTTTTTTTTTCATTTTTTTCATCCTTTTTCCCTTCTGGCTCCAACGCCCTTGCCAGCTCAACAACAGCAGCTTTAAACACGTACCTTGGCAGCATCGGCAGCAAGAGCCGCCAAGATGGCGGCGGACAGAATCGAAGGCAGCTTCATGGCGAGCCGGTGATGGTCGTAGTGGTCGTCGTCGTGACGGGAGACAGCGAGGGAAAGGTACGAGTATGCGGTAAGGTTCGAATACGCCTCACCCTGCCCGGCAGCAGCTTGACCGGACTGTCTGGCTCGCGGGTAATTGGCTGGCTGGCTGGCTGACTTGTGTTCCGAGGAGAACAGTGCAGATCCACGAGACAGTCTCGAGATGCTGTCTGCCCTGTCGAGCGGGGGGCGGGCGATATATATACACGCGAGCGTGCAAGCATTGCGCGCCAAGCAGCAACCAAGACCCCCTTTCCGAGAGAGTCAGATACAGAGAGAGAGAGAAAGAGAGGGAGAGAGAGAGAGAACGCCAAGGAGCATGGTGTTCGTACTACGGAGTAGCTGCACCGAGTACGCCAGGGCAGGACGGGCTCAGGGCAAAGTCACCGGCAAGGAATAGCAAAGGGGAAAAAAGCAAAAAAAAACTATTACGAGTACGAGAACTCGGCTGGGCGTCTTGCTTGCTCCACAATTCAAAGATTTCGCAGCAATCATGGGGCGTGAGGGCCAGTACCGGTACTCCGTCCTCCGTGTTTTCTTCCCTGTGATGGGGGATGTGTGATGCGTCATGGCCCAAATGTCTCACTCGCCCTCCTCGTGGAATGTCGGCCTATGCGCTCGCGGCGGTGCCTGGCTAAGCTTGAACTTTCCCAAGGGGAGGGGGGGGAGGAGCCCAAGCTTACGAGGTCTGGGGAGACACCGGGGAGGGGGGGAAGAGAAGGGGGACAAGGGGGGAACACAAGGGCTTTTGTATGGGGTCGTGCAGGATGATCCTTGCCTTTTCGGTTCAGAACGGGCCCCAATGCTCCCATCTTCTCCAACATCTCCATCCCCGAGAAGACGAGGTGGGCCCGCAGGCTCCACGGCACAAATGCTACTCCGTACCTGTCGTGGCGTCGGAGGTCGGGTTGCGCGCCGTCAACAGCGCATTCGCGGTCTCGAGGCGGCGGTGTTGAGGATGGATCTCTCCCTGACCAGCCAAAGGCCTAGAGCCCTCAGACGCGACCATGACTGCCGATGATGGGATGGCCGGAATTCGGAATACTGGTACGGAGTATCATGGCAATTGATGTCGATATTAATCGTTCCAAGAAAAACCCCCCCCCACCCTTCTCCCGAGGCCCAGGCGAGGAGTGGGGTGCAGACGAGCCGGAGGGAAGAACCCGCCCTTGAGATTAGACCCAGAAGCACGTTGTGTAGTGGTATTTCTTCTGGATCACTTGTCTCTTGTCTCTTGTCTCTCTCCCGAGATTGTCTGACCAGGCGTGGTGGTACGAGACTCGACATGTAGGTTCTCGGTCCATTGTTGAACGGCCTGCATCCCGGTGGAGGCCTTGCTGCAAAAGCCCAGAAAAGGGCTTGGGACAGACCACCACGCCCATCCATATTTGCGAAAGCGTGAGACTTTCTTGATCCGACCTCCTTCCCGCATATCCTCGGACCAACCAGTCTTTTTTTTTTTTCCTTTTTCTTCTTCTTTTTTTCGAAACCAAGGAGATACGAGTCCGATGGTCGAGATCGTTGTCCTACCGAGGCAGTGAGATTGAAGTCTCGTTCAGCCCACTCGGCCGGCGTGACGGCATGAGGGAGAGCAGCAGCCGGGGGACCTGTACGTGCGAAATCAATAAAGCGCGGCCACAGAGGATCATGTTGCCTGCTCTAGCCCAGCGACCTTCCAGCACGCCGGCCCAAGCTATTGAATCCTGCTTCACCTCAATGAAGCATTGATCGCTCGGCGTCCCTACCTGTGCTGGCGGGAGGAGAGAGGCAGAGGACGAGTAGATTTTGGCAGTTGGGAAAAGGGCCGAACCCAACTAAGATGCTGACATGGCTGGGAGGCAAGGATTTCAGGCTTGCACCTCCGCACGGATCCCAGATCTTGGCGTGACAGTGAAGAAAAAAAAAGGGGGGGAGAGGGGGGCGGGGGATATGGGGGCATTATGGATGGGACGATGCAAAACGTGGGGGAAGCCAAGCCAATTCCAGTCTAGGCTTGGCGTTGAAGAGGCGGCGGATTTTTTTCCTCCTTTTTTTTTTGGCTTTTATCTTCCTCTTATCTTCTCTGCTCTTCTCTCGTCGGTGGGTCGATCTCCATCCATCCGTGAATCAATCTCGAGGCTCTCCAGCATGGGATGGGGGAGGAATACTCGTAGATGCGGCTCTTCGGATCCGCCCTCGGCTTTGACTTTGAAAGGGGTGGTACGGGCCACTTGGACGGGATATGCTTGAGACATTTTGCATCAACCGGGATTGGCGTCGGGGATTGAATCCATCGTGAGGCAGAGGCAATGGCTTGAGCCTGGATGGATGTTGTGGGAGGGAAAAAATAGAGTTACCTGTATCGCCTCGCCTGCGCAATAAGTTGTGTCTACTTCACGGATACTGCGATATTGTTGTATCCGAGCAGAGTCAGGACTGCAAGGCTGGCGACTTCCCCTCACGAAGAATCCATGGGGCGTGCCTTCCACGACAGGGACACCCTTTCCAAGAGAAAATTATGTGGAGGCGGAAGGAGCATCGCGAGCGCAGCTTCTCTTCTCCGCAGCGTCGCGTCTTGTTCGGCCCTTCTCCTTCCTGCCCCCGTCCTACACGGCACGCATCGGGGAGTCTCGCTCTGTCTGTGCCTGCCTTCATTGGTAATACAGACGGAGTATGGAGTACTCCGTACCTATTATTTAGCCTAAAGGCAACAGGAGCAAGAGCATCCCGAAAGGATGGCGCGCCTTCCCTGATGGAGGTGGATTCTCTTTTCCACGAATGGAATCAAGTGGATGACAAAGCATCGCATAGTTCGACTACGCGTGTTCGAGTAGATGCTCGCGTACGGAGTACGCGTGATTGCTTCACATTTCTCTCTTCTTTCTCCTGAGGGCAGTCTCAAGTCCTGCTTCATCATTCCCCCTGGCAGGACGGAGTACGGAGTTCTCCGCACGGAGCTTGGTTTCTGGATCCAATAGATCTGTATCAGGATAAGAAGGACGACCAAAAACGAACGACGACATTCCATGGAAGAGGCAGTCCTCGAGATGACAGGAGCTGCGGGAACCCAGCACTGATCCCGTGGATCAGACAGTGATCGTGAACATCGCATCGCCTTCTCGCTCGGCCGCCCTGAGTATTGCGCCAGAACCTGCACCGACGAGAAGGAATCTCAGTCCCTGCATCGCCAGTCGTGTTCTCGAAGCTGCACAGACTCCAGCCCGCCTGAGACATCTCAGGGGACACCGTGAGAACTAGAAGCCCGTTGTTCTTCAGCTGGGTCAGCATGATGACCGCACCGTCCATAGCCATCAATCAATCGCCGGCTGACCTGACTTTTGGTCCAGTCCCCCGCAATCGCCGCATCCACCCCCACAATCCGCAATGGATCCATCCCGTCACGAGGTCGACAGAAAAAAATTGGTACATACCTGCAGTGATGCTGCAAGGCATCGGCGTTTCTGGACTGATCCATGCCCTCTTAGTATTCCTAGATCCGAGGATGGATGGAATCTTGGCTGACCGCTGTTTCTCAAGCCCAACAGGAGATTGATCGATTTCTTTGGCGATGAACGCCGGTTGCTGGTGCCGTAGACGGGCACAGCTGGGATGGACCTGGAAAGACACCCGATACTCCGTACTAGTGTGAGCCATACGGACGAGGCGCTGGAGAGAAAGTGATACTCCGTGCTCCGATACGATGATATCCCGTACGGGGCCGAGAGAGCGGAGATGCGTCCCACTGCGGCGAGCGGGCGAGAGACGCCATCGATCGGCTTGGACTTCACCGAACTGGAACACGAGGATACCTCGATCCTTGGCCATTGGCCGAGCAGCATCAGGCAGTGCCGAGCCCGTCTGCGGAGAAGTGAAACAAGAAGCGCCGAGCAGTTGGCCGTAATGATGATACTCGTACGGAGTACTCCGTACCAGCAAATGCGAGCGAGGAATAAGGTTTTTCTTGCTGCTTTTATCCGAGGAGCATTGCATCAATGTATGGACAGTACTTGAGAGCTTCCATCATGTGTTGGAAAAAGCAGACGGTTCACCAACTCTCAACCCGGGAGACTTGAGGCATCTCAACCACATCGGGCCCGGTTCGAAGGGAGCCATTGGACTGAAGCATTTGGTCTTTCTGGACATTTCAAGCAACATCAGGATGCAGAATCAGTCATGAGATGCTTTAATGGAATGCTTCGTGCGCATGCGGAGGCGTGGTTGGGCAATCTGAACGACATTATCGGCGTTTGCCAAAGTGCCGGGTAGGCGGCATTGCGACTCCCGATCGGTGAGGATACATCAATATGTTGACTAACGTGTTCTCCGTAAACAAAAAGTATTGGCGCGCGGATAATTCGAGTCTTGACCGAGAAGCGCGACGAGCAACTTCAATACCTGCTTGGCGCCGCTTGACATTGATCAATCAATGTTAGTAAGCAGCCCGCAAGCGCTAAGCGCGATGGCCCGGCCGGTCCCGTGACTGTGGGGAAGCGACAATCATGGCTTGCCTTAGTAAGCAGTGGCGGCTTACCTAAGCCGCTCTCAGGACGAAGATGGTCAAGACTCGAAAGATTTGTGTGGAGTCGAGTTGGCTGGTGACGGCACTGCGACTTTGAGGCCTCATTCGAGAAGTCCAAAGGGCCGCTAGCAGAACGGACGTCGATACTGTGTGAGCGCGGAGAGGCTTCACAGACCTCGATCTTGCGTCTTGCTCTCAACCACCCCGAGAGCGTCCTTCGACAGATCCAAGTACATACAGGTACGAGCACACGACTGCATCCCGCATCTCCTCTCCCGCTTTCGGCATCCGGTGGGACCCGGCAGTTGCCTCGCGATTGGTTACGTCAGCCGCTGGCTGGAGCTGCAACGCACGCAACACCCGCTTCTACTGCGTAACCCTCAACCGATCTCCAAGACTCAGAAAGAGCACCATCGATCTCAGTACCAGGATTACCTCCCCCTCTGTCCCCCCCCGGTCCCGCCGCGGCCCGCCGAGACTTTGCGCGCGAGTCACCACCTCGAAACACGTGCGCCCAGCGATGCGCTCCTCCCTCCTCCCCACCCCGTGGCTCCTCGCCGCAGCCCTCGCAGCCGGCGCGGGCGCGGGCGCCGCCGAGACGGCCTCGTCCACGTCCCAGGCGCCGGCCTGCACGGCGACGGCATCCACCGGCACGGGCGCCTTCTTCGACCTGCGCCCGGACACGGCCAGCCTGCAAGAGAGCGGGAAGACGCCCAAGTCGGCCGTGACCAAGGACTACCACGCCCGGGGCTGGGACTACGGCAAGAACTTCACACTCAACATCTGCGGGCCCGTGGTCGAGCCGGTCGAGGATGTCGTCGGGCTGAAGAAGGGCCTGTGGGCCGACGTCGGCGCCTATTACACGTCCCACGATGACGTCTACTCCCTTGGGTTTGTCATTCCCCAGGGGCCATGCGCCCGATGGCCTCTCTCTCCCCTCTAGCTTTCTCTTTGTTTCTCTTGCTCTTTTCGTCATCGCCGAATAGATGCTGACGGCTGCCGCTCCCGCACTTGATTTCCTCTCCCCCCCGCAGATTTGCCTCGATGGACCTTCGTAGCCGCGGGCGCAAGCTTGTCCTACAGTACACCGGCGGATCTCCATGCGGGGAATCGAAATCAAGCAATCGTCGAAGCGACCAAGCTCAAGCACGACAAGACGCAGCAGACCACGCGAAGCGCGCGCCCTCACCCCGCGAAGACAAGAAGGCGGCGGCGGCCTCCACTGCTGACGCCGCCAAGGCCCGGCGCAAGTCGGCCACCATCTCATTCCTCTGCGACAGAGACCCGGGAAGCTCGACCGCCATCTCCTTCGTCGGCACCGACCCGGACGAGTGCGCCTACTTCTTCGAGGCCCGCTCCGCGCACGCCTGCGGGCACGCCGAGCCGCACAAGCCCGGAAGCGTCGGGCCCGGCAGCGTCTTCGGCCTGATCCTCGCCATCGCCGTGCTCGTCTACGTCCTCGGCGGCGTCTTCTACAACCGCACCGTGGCGCACGCCCGCGGCTGGCGGCAACTGCCCAACTACAGCCTGTGGGCCGGTATTTGGAGCTTCTTCTTCGTGCGTCCCTCCCGGCCCAAGGCGGGCCTGTCTTATCCGTGATCTCGGATTTCCTTTTTTCTACTTCTATTTCCTTTTCCTTTGGCTTTCTTTTTTTTTCAAGTAACTTTACGTTACTTCTTGTTATCACTTTTCTACAAGAGCTTTTTTTTCTCCTTCTATTGTCCTCCCTTTATTAATTTGTCTAGGACTTTTGCATCATCGCGGCGTCGTCTTTCGCGCGGCTGGTTTCGAAAAAGGGGGCGGGCTATAGGCGGCTGGGCTCGAGCCCGAGCGGCAGGGGGAGGACTTCGGATGCGGAGAATCGATTGATAGATCAGCTAGACGAAGAGTGGGATGATTAAACACGCTCCAAATCGATTGATCTTTTCAGGGTACTCTGCTCTTGACCAGAGCTGGCCTTTCTCACACCCGTTGCTGATGTCCTAGCCGAAACCCTCCCTGATACACTCCTTGTTCATTGAGGGTCCTCTTCAGCCCCTACACTACATGTACTCTGGCAGGAGATTTGCGACTAATACCTGTCCCTTCAGCATGTCTCTCGTATCGAAAGCTTCTCTGTTTGTCTCCTGACTACAGTCACCCCCTTGGAGCCTCCCCCGGCTCTTTGGCCACATCGGGTTTCCATCTTTGCTATTTTCGCCCCTCCTCGAGGCACCCCTGATGGTTTAAGTGAGGAGGCGGCCGGGATGATCAAAAAAGATGGCCAGACTTTAGGTCCTCAGCGATCTGAGTCCAGCAAGGTGCGTCGGTTTGCCTCTTGAGCTTGCACCCCGGAAGGACCCATCGCCACTGACAGAGACAGAGGGGCGTACTCGGTAGAAAGGGAAGAGAGCGTTTGATGTGGAGCGTGTAGCCCGAATCGGAGCCTCATCATCTCGGAATTGCAAGGCATGGCACCCCTTGGTTGACCTGTCATCTCGAGATGGCCGGGCCGGGGGCGGCAGCTCGGCTCTCTGGATCAGCACGCCGGAGGGTACGACCCGGAGTTGTCGGCATGTACTCCTCTATACTACTACTACTACTACTACTACTACTACTTGATGCTAATCTGCAGGTCAGTCGGGGCCTCTTCTCCAGCCTGTCATGGATGGGTACATATATTGCCTCGCAGGCACGCCGGCTCGGACCCCGCGCAAGCTCGGCAAGGGACGGCTCATTTGGATAGATTGGCAGATCACCCTTGGGGGGTTTCCACTTTGGAAAAGACGTACATGAGGCGCCGGTGCGAGCACTTGAGCACTTGCGGGGTTGGCTGGACCTGTGGGTGAGGGAGGCAGGCTGCCGTTGTTTGCGGAGGCTCTGTTGTATCTCACCCCTGAATGGCAGCGGCACTGTGTCCCATTGACTGTGGATGTGGGAGAGAAGGGGGGGGGGGAGGTCAAAGAGGGCGGGCGAAAGCAGGTTCTCGACAAGATCTTCTCCCATAAGATTTGACAATGGAATGTTTGAGATGTGACTTGGCCTGCTCAAGTATCGAGGGATTCAGTAGACTCATCCATGACGGGGGCGCATTCAGGGTCAGGGTTATGGAAGCATCCAGGCAACCCGACTCTGAGGCTCCTGTTGCTCTTGCCATTTGACGGGAGCGTTTGCATAACCCCGATTTGCATAACTTTTTGGTTCTGCACAAGTATCGATCTCGCCTGCCTCGGCTTTCATGTGTACATGTAGGCACTGGGAGGGTCCTTCCCATTTTTCATCTCCTCGCTTGCCACCGTGGCATTTGCCCTAAGACACCGTGACATTCAAGTAAAATCACATATGCAGAGGCTGTTTCATGGAAAACTCCCCCCCTCCATGCAAATTGATATTTTTAAGATCAACGTGCCCGTTCAAGACGGTCCCCCGGAATCCTCATCCGCTCCCTCCCGCCCCTCTCACACATGCCACACCCTCAGGTATGGATCTCCTTCACGTCGGTCAACAGTCGCTCACGTATCACAGACTCCTCTCTTGCTCCAAAATTGTGAAACCTCGACCTGCATGACGTTCAGTCGACTCTCCCCTGAATCCGCCAAGCCAAGGACGCCTCCCCTCATCCTGCACCTCATACGCACCATCACCTCACTGCCCTGCTCGTGGAGGGAAGTCAAAGAAAGGAAAGAAAGGGGAGGGGGTAAAGAGGGGGTAAAGAAAAAGAGGGGGGGGGGGGGGGAGGAAGGGGGGGGCACCAAAAAAAAGTTTCAAGATGGGAAAAACACACGTTTAAACTCAAGCAACCATTAAACATGTAAGGCCGCCTTCTCCTTGAAAAAAAAATCATTACTTACAAATTAATGAAGTACATAATTGTGTCTTG
>NQYS01000002.1:339372-356026 GCA_003055955.1 Escovopsis sp. AC | reverse complement strand
TCCTTTTTTTTTTTTTTTTTTTTTTTTTTTTTTTATTTTTCTTCTCTTTCATCCCCATTGTACTCCGTAGTCACGACCCAGACGAGACTACTCAATCGCTAACGCTTTCGTAGCTTCCACGCCTTCTTCAGCCAGATTGACCACTTTAGGTCGAATCACTTCCTCTGGCTCTCGGCCGGCGGCATGAGCGTGGCGAGCATAGCCAACGCCGGGAACAAGAGCGCCTCGGACATCGACAAGGCCCTCGGCGACGAAGACGAAGAGGACCCCGAGGGCGGGGAGGGTTAAGCGTCCACGCGCTGTGCCTGTGGTCTGTGGTCTGTGTTTCATTCTCACGCATTGCATATACATAAGAGCTCTCAGGCCCGGGAGTAGTCTAGATTTTACCAATTTTTTTTTTCTGTTTTTGAAAACGACTTAGCTTGTACGAGTTCCATGCGACGACCATCATGATCACGTCCTCGGCCCCGCGGAGCCCGGCCCCGTAGGAGGCCCCGTAGGAGGCCCCCCGGTCGGCGGACCCGTCAGCGGGCCCGAAACCGAGGCGCCCTCGTCCTCCCTCGCAAGCGGCTCCCACGTGCCGCCGTTCCGCCCGGCCAGGTCGCCCATCTTGATCGCCTCGACCTGGTTCATCAGGTCGCTGACGAGGGCGACGTTGTGCTCGAGCAGGTTCTCCTTGGTCCTGCGGCCCGAGTCCTCCCTGCCGAGGGGCCCGAAGATCCAGAGCTCCTTGATCCTGCGGGAGAGCGTGAGGAATTCCTTGACGGACGAGTACTGCTGGGCTTAGCCTGGGATCCCCCCATCGACAAGTGGATGAATAAAGCATAGTAGGAATTGGGCGGGCCGCCGTACCATGCCGTCAAACTCCATCTTCATGGATATGCCCGTCACGGCCATGGCCTCCGGGTTGGCGTTGCTGCGCTCGCCTTCGGCCTGCACCGTGGCCAGCATCATGAGCGCCCGGTAGCGCGTGAGGATGTCCGCCACAAGGCGGTTGTGAATATCTGGATGGTGCCGTCAGCTCTCGGTCCCCATGTCATGTGTGATGAAATGGTGCATGAGGAGAGAAAAAGAGGGGGGGCCTTGAGGTCATCGAGGGCCCGGGGCCGGCATTCACTCACCCATCAAATTTGATGATGCAGGCTGTGAACGATCCATCTTGGTATTTGTCTCGCACAGCCCGCGCCGTTGACCTCTGTTTCTCTCTTCTGCTCTCAAATTGACTCTGTCTATGTGAGTCCAGGCGGGTTTCACATTTGGGGAAATCATTGACTAATTTGATGGAACTCGAGCAGCGCCGAGTTGTGGCTGAGTTATTGATCCATGTGTGGCTGAGATCTTCTTGTGGCTCAGACAATCCGTGGCTGCCAATGCGGCCGCCGACGTCTGTGGCTTTTCGTGGCTGCGCTGAACTCGTTAGTTGCATAGAAGAGTATCATGCAAGTACCGGTATGCACGGCGCTCCCTTGGTAGAGTCCCTACTCCCTACTCCCTACTCCCTACTCCCTACTCCCTACTCCCTACTCCCTACTCCCTACTCCGTATCTTTGGAGTACTCGTACTCTTACCGCAAGAGAATGCATCCACTCATCATGGATGCGTCCAGCCGCAAAGGGCGCCCCGCATCATGCATCGAAATGCATACGTATGTATGTAAGCTCGATCAGGAGTCGAGATGCCAATCCTCCGTGCTAATGGAAGACCTGATCGATGTACTCCGTACTCCGTACTCGTACGAGTACTGCCCGGATCCGTTCCATCCCTGTCCTGTGCTTACCTGCACTCGTCCTCGTACGGAGTACGGAGTACGACCTGTATGTATGTACTCCGTACGGTTTGAGTACAAGACGCCTCCCGACCCCTAAATATCTTTCAGAATTCGGTTGTCATCGAGCCAGGCACTCCGCCTCGCCTGCTCAGCACTAGGGAGTACGGGTATTATTCGTACATACGAGTATGTGCTTGTACAGGCAAGCACCGAGCAGAGAGGACCCGGGACCTGGCGGCAGAGCCCGGGCTGCTAGGCCCATGGATTCGCCCACGCAGGCCATCCCCTGCAGCCCGCTGTTTCCACCAGCTTCTCCCAAGGGTCCATGCGGCGCAACAACCCCCGGCTAGCCCTCGAAACTCTTAGCGATCGCCGCTGGGTAAATGCTCCGAGCCATGGATCCTTTTTTTTTTTTTTTTTTTTTTTTTTTTTTTTTTTTTTAATCCCCTCTCCCGCTCTCACTGGTACATTCGAGTGCGAACGTGGGACTGAGCGTACGTACCGGTACGAGAAGGCTTGGAGGAGGATCGACAGACCCTGTCTCCTCCTTGAGGTCCGTTCTGTGGGTGGTGCGTCTTCCGCTCCAAGATGTCGCCTCCCCCTTTTCCGCCCCCACCGTCCTTTGCCTCGCACCCACGCGCACGGGGCCTCCTGCCCGTATGTATGTAACAGGTAAAGAGCATGGGCTCGACAAGACCTCGCCGGGTCTTGTCTTGTCAATCAGTCAGTCAGTCAGTCCAGGCGCGCCATGCGCATCTTGCTGCAGCAGGCAGTTTGCCCTTAATCTGGCTCACGAGGGTCTCTTCCAACAAGCACCTTTCAGCACCTTTCCGATGCAGGACGGGAGCTTCTTTTCCTTTCTTGCGCATAGCCGGTCTCGCTAGCACTCAGCCACGCCACGGCATATGTATAACAGGTAGCTCCGAGTGAGAAGAGCATGTCGTCTTCGAGGGCGGATGCTGCGCTGCCAGGCTCCGATTGTGCGAGGGCAAGCTCCGTGTTGGGAGACCAAACTTCGCCTCCCATACCCCCAGGCCCTTCCTCTTGACTGAGCAAGAATGCTGGCACTCGTACCTGTACCCGTTCCGGTAGTATGTGAGAGTTACCAGTACGAGTACATCCATACTGGCAAGGTCGGCGGCTGTAAAGTGGGGAAAAAAACGGTGGAAAATGGACCGATTGTTGCATTAGTGCTCCCATGGTCCTTGCTGCCCCGATCAGCTTCAGTGCTTTCGGTCGGAAGACCAGACCGAGAGCGTGGAGGATCCCTGAAGCGGCGGCTACTTCCGGCACCAGTACCAATATGTACAGGTACGAGCATTGCCAGTCAGAACGTCACTGTCTTTGAGAGTGTCGCTTCCCCTTCCCCAGGGCTCGCCGCGGACCTCGTGGGTGGATTCGCGTCGCGATCGGCAGAGTTGGGAAACAGCAAAGCAGACAAAAACTAAGGACCAACGAGCCAATAGACCAACAGACCATCTCGGGAGTGGAGCTGCTCCAGTTGTTCCATCGGGAGTCTGTGGGCGTTGGCAGAGGGCTTATTCGGGCGAGGACGTCGTCATGGCCAACAAGAGATGCGCTGTTGCCCGCCATTTGGCGTTCTGGGGAACGAGCAGACCCTGTAGACCCCTTCCTTGTGAATGCCGAAAGGGGTCCTGGCCCCAGCTCCGCGCTGCTGGATGACCCCACGGTTGAGTGTCATGCTCCTCCACTGCTCGGCATCAGGGATCCTGGGATGACGTCCACGTTGCGCCCTGCACACCACAAGGGGAAGCCGGGTATTCCGTACATACCGCAATTCGACTCTTGCGGTGCACTGGGTGCGCTTCCTCGACGTGAGAGGGTGTGTTGGAAGTCGGTCGGCTCCAGTCAGTCAATCAGTCAGTAAGACTGTCAGTCAATCAGTCAGTAAGACTGTCAGTCAGTCAGTCATTCCGCTAGTTGCAAGGGCCTGTGGGCCTCGAAGCGTGGACCGCCTCTCATCCCGGGATCTGAGATAAAGCCAGGCTTCTTCCCGCCTCACTTGGACACGCTTCTCCTTCTCTGTCTCTTGTCCTCGACACAGCAGAGAGAGCATCCTCGGTTTTCGAGCTCCCACCCGCCGCAATGGAGGCACCCATCCCGCTCCCGTCCTCCATGATGGACAAGGCCCTCTCACTGGTGCCCCCGTCCATCGTGGACAGCGCCATCGCCCTGGCCCACGGAGAGCAGGCCCCGCTTGTCGCCCGCGCCGCCTGCGCCTTAGTCCTGTACTTTGTGAGCCTGGTCCCTCAAGGCCTTCTCCTCAACCATACCTCCAAATCAAGCCCGCTGCGCTTTCTCTGGCAGCCCGTCTTCCTCTTCACCTCGATGAAGTACCTCGACATCATGTGCAAGCTCACAACCCTCAACATGCTGAACCACTTCCTCACCGGGTTCTACATCCCCGTGGCGTGGTGGTGCTTCAACGTGCTCATCATCCGCGGCTTCGAGGCCAAGGACGTCGCGGGCCACGTCTACAACAAGTCGGACAGCTGGGCCACCAAGCAATTCCGGATGGTCGCATTCTTCATGAGTGTCAGGGGGATCAACATGCCGTGGGAGGAGAAGAGGGGCCCCGCATGGCCCCGATTCTTCCAGGTGGAGGAGAGCCAGAGCAAGGCCAAGGAGATGTCTGACAACGAAAGCAAGGCCACCGAGGCGTCCGCCGCGGCCTCAAGGGCAGCTCCGGCAGCGGCTGCGGGACCGACCAAGGGCTGGTGGCTGTTCCGCCAGGCCTGCCTCATCAGCTGGCAGTACATCCTTCTCGAGCTTTTCGACGAGATGTCGCGTAGGGCCGATCCCGCCGACAAGGAGATGAGATACGGGCCCGGATCCGAATGGGTCCTGTTCAGCGCGACGCGCGAGCAGTGGATTGGCCGCATCGGAATCGGCCTGACGTGGACGTGGACCCTGAGGCTCCTCGTCGACATGACCAACCGAATGCTGGCCGTGGCTGCCGTCATCCTGGGCCTCTCCGAGGTCAGGGACTGGCCGCCCCTTTTTGGGAGCGTGTTCGAGTCGTACACGACCCGAGGGTTCTGGAGGTAAGAGCACTCCCATTCCACTCCCATTCGATTCCGCTCCGTTCCCATTCTGGAAGGAGTCAACTGGGTGATGCATTTTCAAGGAAAGGACCACAAGAGTGACTGACGCACCCGACAGCGAATACTGGCACCAGTACCTGCGCCTGCAGCTCACGTCGTTCAGCAACTGGTTCGCGCGCGACCTCCTGCGCCTCCCGCGACCCTCGTTCGCGGAGCGCTACATCAACATCTTTATGTCCTTCTTCATGTCGGGCGTGCTGCACGTCCTCGGGGCGAGCTACTGCGGCGTGTCGTGGGCCGAGTCGTCGTCCATCTTCTTCTTCAGCTCCTTCACGGTGAGCATCATGCTCGAGGACTATGTGCAGAAGCTGTGGCGTGGCGGCGCGCCGCTCGACAAGACCCGCGAGCCGCCGCTGTGGCACAAGCTCGTCGGCTACGTCTGGGTCCTGAGCTGGAGCATCCTGACGGCGCCGTGGTTCATCTACCCGGTCATCAGGAACGACACCGAGGGGATGTTGGGCATCCCGCCCCTGTTCACCCTCTTTGGCGGCATAGAGGGCGCGCTGGGCATGCTCGTCGGGCTCGGGGTCTTCCTGGTGATTGCACTGGGCGCACGGCCGTGATGGAAGTCAACATGGGAAAGAGAGAGAGAGAGAGAGAGAGAGAGAGAGAGAGAGATGGACCGGGCTCGGCTTGCAAGAGTGCCTGTGAGTAGTATGTCATTAGCATAAGTACGAGTAGGTAGCAGTCAATGGGTTCGAAATCAGCGTTTGCATTCCAGTCAGCACCTTATTGTAGTCACCTTGTCGATCAGACGGCTCCCCAGTCGATTTTTTTTTTTTTTGTTTTTTTTGGGGGGGGGAGGGGGAAAACGAGTGGAGGATTTCTCCGTACTCCGAGGTGGTGAAGTCGGCTCGAGTTGAATCTGGGGCTGGAGGTCCAGTCAGGTAGGTACGGCCCGCTGTACCTACCAATTCGGAAGGGGATCGCGCGACCGCCTCTTCGGACAAGATCCTCCGCCCGCCCGCGCCGCTGCTTCCTCACCCTGCCGTGGCCCGTGAGGGCCTGCCTGCTGTGAGTGGGCATCCCCATGCCGCATCACCCCGGCCGCACCTTACCTACGGAGTACTACCTCTGCTGAGAGGTAGTGCCTCTCTGTGCGCAGGGAGGGGTCGCGATCACATGATCGGAGGATTAAGCGCCTCTCCCCTCTCCTGCCCCTTGTCGATAGAGAAAGTCGCAACTGCCATCCGGATCGCGGCTTGCCCAAACGAGGGAAGCTCCCACTGACCAATGGCATTCAGAGGTATGGAGGGCTTAAGGGAACACAACCAAGGTAACCTCTCAATGAACGTTGAAGAACATCAATAGATTGATCGATGCGATACCGAACTCTGGCAAGTATTGAACACCAGCAAGAGGTGCTGTCGGACCCCAGCGCACATCTCCTGCCACTGCCCTTGCCGCCTCTAGCCTGTATTAGCATGATATATAGTACTCCGTACTCCGTACTACGAGTACTAACCAACTACACTCCTACGAGTTTTACTGCGGACAGAGCAGCGTTCCTCTCATTCGGGCGACTCCCTGCCGATTCCCCCTGTCCAATTACCCGGTAGCTGCCACCTGCACTTTGAGGATAATTGCCGTATCCATACCCTCTGCCCTTCCCTCAAGTTCCCTCTCATACTATTTTGCCCCCCTTTAATTTTCTTTTTCTTCTCCTCCTCGCGTTTCCCTCCCCCGGCCGTGGAGAGACAAATTGTTCCCGATCAAAGACATGAGGAGCAGCAGGATGTGGCTCAGCTCGAGCGCATCCCTTTCGTACCAGTAGGCTCATGCATACATACTCCGTACTCGTACAGGTCTTGAAATCAGTACCTGTGCGGATGGATCATCAATGAATGGAGCTATCCAAAACAGGAGCTCGCCAGGAACCGCATCCTCGCAAAGACGGGCTCGCCCTGATCCCTCTGGTTGACAAATCAAGACCCCTATATAGAGCGATACGAAGTCTTGCCCGTACTCGTGCATGTCGCATTGATCAATGGATGGATCTACGTGTGAATCACGCCTGAGTGCCTGTACGAGAGTAGTACTACTAGTGGTATGTAGCCCACTGCCCCGTTTCGCGGCGGTGGTGCTGGGAGCAGACGCGACAGCGGCTCTTTTTAGCCGCGGCAGCCACTCGACCACCCCCCGCGCGCGCCTCCGGAATCCCCCTCTCGCCCGGGGCGGTAGGGTTGCAATCTCCATGCTCGGATCCATCATCTCCATCCTCCCTTTCACTCCGCCCTGCCAAGGCGCTCCATGCCCTAGCACAAGACCGTTTCACGCCTGTGCGCCACGGTAGCTCCCTGCGCACGGCACAGATCAATGCGGCTTCGGGCTTCGGGCTTCGGTTGAACCCTGATGCGTTCAATGCGAGAAAGGTAACGCGAGTCAAATTTGTCTCTCTCTTGTCCGTTTGTGAAAACGTGTTCTCTGTACAGTGTAGATCAAATCCTCATCAGAGGAAGAAAAGAGGAATGAGTAGAAAAAAAAGGAAAAGAAAAAAGAAAAAAAAAGCTGCCGCTCATCCCAAACATCTAGAAAATCGCCAAAAATGGTGGAAAATCCAAATCATCATGAGGCTCATTGCGTCGCCGCCGCCTTTATGCTTCTTTGCTGTAAAAAGGGGGACAATCGAATGGAAAGAAAAAGGAAAGGAGAAAGAGAGACAGAAGAGAACATCAAGGTTGGGAAAAGGAGTGGAAGAACAGAATTGGAGAAGGAGAAGGAAACAAGATGAACGAATGAAGAAGAAGGTAAAAAGGAAGAAAGAAGAAGGGCAAGAAGAAGATGGGGTGAAAGAAGAAGGGGGGGGGGGGAATAGAATTTGAAGAGGAAGACATTGTTCAATGAAAGCAAGAAGAGAAGATCCGATGAGAGCCGGAGCAAGGCCATCAAATGCATGCCAGGAGAGGTGATCCCGGCCCTTACTCCTTCGCTATGCTGCAAGCGGCGCATCTTGGGTTGTGGCACATGGGGCAGTGGTCGTCAAGCCTGAAGTTGAACCAGCCATTGCCGCAGTTGCACTGTAGCCAGCATGATTAGTCTCTCTTGTGCCCAGGGATGTGAGGTTCGTCTTGCAGAAGCCATTGATGGCAAGAGATGCCGGCGAGAACTTACGCATCTCCAGACGAAGTCCCGAGAGTAGTTGACAAGCCGGCCCACGGACTCGCTGCCATGAGAGGAGCAGGTTCTACGGGTGCTATTGGCATTCGTTAGATCATAGTCATTGGAAAACCCGATCCCATGGGCAGGACTCACCAGTTGCTGCCGGCCATTGTGATTGATTGAAGGTGGTTGGAAAAGAAGTGGGACGGAGATGTGCAAGGCTGACGGCTGATGGTGATGTCAAGACAGGAGACCTGATGTAGTTCAAGATGCAAAGCGTGTGCTGGCTTGGTATGGAGGAAGCTGAAGCTGAAGCTGGTTGCTGTGATGAGTCTGTTGATCTGATTGTCCGATTGCCTGGTAGACGAAAGATCATCTCATTGACGAGCGTCCAGCTAAGGGATTATATATCAGACGACGAATGTGAAGTCTCTGGTCTCTAGTCCGCAAGCAAGGCCTCAAAGCCCCATCACGAAACCTCGAAACGATGTCATATCAGAAGGGAAAGCCTGTGTGTCAGTAGCGTCCAACACGAAATGCTACACAGCACGAAAAGGAATCAAGAGAGAGAAAGCCCCGAACAGGGAATGCCTCGTATGGCTCCTCATATTCGGAGCTAAGGCGACCCCAAGGCTTCCAAAACGGCATTGCACAATGGGAGTTGGCACTCGGATTCGGAGCCTCCTCCTGGTGCCCCTGACAGATGGCTCCGACCGTCGATGGGGCCGCGGCTTGGGACCGAGGGTAGAGGCCAGGAGTGTCTGGGGCATGGCGTGACAGAGGGGAGGGGGGGAAAGAGGAAAATAAAAATAAAATGAAATAAAAATATAGATAATAAACCGGCATGAGAACGATATGGGATGAAGAAAAAAAAAGGGGGGGGGAGGAGAGACAAGGGATCCGGGATGGGTGTATGGATGAAAGAGGAAATAGAGGAGAAAGGAAAAGAAGGAGAGACGGAAGGAAGAAGAGTGTTGCACTGCGGTAAGATGCCGCAAGGTGGTAGTGGCCGCAAGGCATAACGAGATCAGAGACCGTTTTCTGCGACCCCTTTCTGTGCGCGGATCCATGACAGTGGTTGAGATGGTGGCGTAGTTTGTCAGCTGGATAGATTGGATCATGGAAGATGGTGCCTGTATCATGGAGGCGCGGAAGGGGAGGAGTCGGGCCAAGAGGCACCGCAGCTCCAACTTCAACTCCAAGTCCAAGTCCAAGTCCAACTCCACACCCCCGGGCAGGCTTGCTCTCCGCACGAGGAAAAAGCTTGCTGCCCTCGGTCCCTCCCTCGCCTAGTGCATCCGCACTAAGCGCGGGCCGGTTCGCGAGAGACCCAAGCGCCAAGCGCCATATTTGATCACATCACATCAAGTTTGCCGAGCGCATGCATGCATGCAAAGCCCGTGCATGCCGGTTCCGGAAGGAAGTCGGGCAGTTTTGCGTGCGAAGCAAGACGAGCGTCTGTCGGCTATCTATCGCTCTCCGCGGGTTTGGAGTGACGACTGATGGTGAATGCCGGGGCTGCTTTTTCTTCCACCTCGCCAGGTTGGAATGTGTGCGCATCCTCCCAAGCCGCGCCGCGCTCCACCACTTGCTCCGCTCCTCTCTGGTCCGGCCGAGGGACCGTGGGCAGCGTCGGTGTCGACAGCAAGGGATATCCCCACTAGTCGCGGCGACCTGGAAAAAAGAGCCGCAGAGCCGTAGTATGCATGTATATACGGGGCACGCGCGAGTAGCGTCGGAGATGCCCCCCCTCCCCCCCCCCCTACCCAAGCGAGATACGAGTACTCCTTGCGTGCCCCTTCTCCAGGCTCAACTCGGGGATCCATACTTCGTACTAGCAGCAGCTTCAGGTACTCGTATTCGTACGAGTAGGCTCAAACGGCGAGTCGGGAGGCTTGAACACGAGGAGAAGAGCAGACATTGGTGCTGTCTGTGCCTCATCGGCCCCAGACATGGCTGGCTGCACCGTGCTCGCATCAGATCAGGCTGAAGGACGCTTCCTGGGGGGAGGAGTCTTCCAACGATTCGAAGGCAGATAGGTCGGAGGATGGGCCGGACGGGCAGGGCCTTGTCGGCAGGCTGGCCGGCTTTCTAGGCCAGGAGCTGGGACAGCAAGGCAGATGCGAGGTTGCCATCCTGGTGGATGGTGGATGGTGCATGCTGGATGCTGGATGCTGGATGCTGGATTATGCCCGCTGCTGGATGGATGGATGATGGATTGATTGATGGACGGATGGATTGATGGATCAATTGATTCTTCGCAGGATGGCGCCCTGGTGGCTGTGATCACGTGACATCTCGCTTAGGCTTCGCCTCATGCGCCTCAGCTCGGTGGTTCCTTCCTTCCTGCCTGCCTGCCTGCCTGCCTGCACTCGGTGCCTGCAGCGCCCTTTCCCTTTCCTGTTGTTCATCCATCTGCAGTGGTCTCGCTCCTGCCGCTGCTTCAGACTCCCGTCGCTGTTGGGCAAGTCGGGACGCGGCGAGGATCGATTGATGTTTCTGCCGTCCATCTCAAATGCCACGAGCAGTGGCTCCTGCCGAAAGATCGCCGTGCAGTGCCGGTGTAGTGAAAGGCAGGTATGATTTCTTTTCAGGCACCAGGTACCTCTCCAGGCACAGCATTCCGCAGAGACCGCAGGTACCTCCGCTCAGACAGGAGAGGCGCCATGAGGGTGACGTCATCCGGAGCCACGCGATTGACGCGCAAAGGCAGGAGCGGGGCCTGGCGAACCTGTACCTGCCGCGGGATGCACGCCACAAAAATCGGCAAGCATCATCCTCGGGGCAAGTTTCCCAAGGCTGAACCGGCTCCAGGAGCCAAGGAAGGAGAGACGGAGAGACTCGGCGAGGAAGTTGCCAACCGACGAACGAGGGCTTCACAGCCCGAGTCTGACGACGGCGACGGCGACGGCATCCCCCTTCGCACGCTTCAATCCATTGATCGTCCATCATCGACGTCCATTCTTTTCGCATTCCTCGTATCGTCCTTCATTCTTTTGGTTTTTTTTTAAAAAAAAATCTGGGCTTGTTTGTCTTCAAATCCTTTGATGCTGCCTACAAGGTATGCAATGCAACCAAACAGACCTCCGATCTGGCATCTTGCTGCCAATTGATGCTGCTGCTCGCTTCCTCCCACGATGGCTCTCAGCCACGTCGCCTTCACTGGCCTCTATCTCCTCTGCTTCGTCCTCGCAGTGACAGTCTGCGGGTTGTACGGCATGGATCTGCACTCAAACGGCCTTGAGAGCTATGCCAGGTCGAAATGGGTAAAGTCTCCCTCTTCCTTGTTTCATTTCCTTTTTTCGCCTGGCACACACACACACAGCCAACGAGGGGTCCCAGCGGCCCACGGCCCACGGCCCACGTCCTCCCCAAGGCGTGGCTCCATCACCAATGCAACCTTGGAACTGGCAATTCTCAAGAGCACCAACGCTAACGGCGCTCGCGCGCTTAAATGGCAAATTTACGCCGTTGCCATTGGCTGCTTGTCCGCCGTGACATGCATCCTCTATGCCGCGCCTCTTGTTTTGCGCGCTGCAGGCTTGTTGGCGGCTGTCTGGAACTTCATCTTGTTTCTCCTGTGGATCACGCTCTTTGGCATTTTCGGAAAGGTAAGTACTCGAACCTCTAGGCCAAGAAGGGATCAACGCAAGGGGAGAGGGAGGCTTGTGGGGGGCGTGTGGGGGAGGAAATAGCGGAACAGAAAAGGAAAAAGCAAACACACGCCCACACACGCACACATACATACACAAACGAAAAAGAAATTCTACAAAGAAACAAAAAGAGGGAAAAGAAAAGAAGAGGAAGAGGAAGAGGAAAATCACACCAACATCATTGACACGGCAAAAATCGGATCGACGACATGAGGCTGACCCATCCTGATACGCGCGCAGTTATACATCCATGAGCGCGAGTTTTCGGAGCGGGACGGGGCCCGCGACCACGATTATAGCCGCAACAATGACATCCGACGACGACATGCAGCGAATGAAGAACGCCGTGTGGGTTGACCTGGCGGGCGCCCTGCTCTGGCTCCTCGCAACAGTCGCTGCATTTCTCTACTGGCTCAAGCATCGCAAGACCAATTAGGCAATGACCGGATCTGTCTCCCTCTGAAGATGGCGGAAACCTGTCCCCATGCCCCACCTACTAGCCCCCCCCTTTTCCCTTCCTTCCTTGAACATCCCTCGACCCTTTGACCTAGAAGAATTCCCCTCTCCTACACCTTTTCCGATCGATTGCACTGAACGATTGAGATTGATGGAATAGGTATTGATTCAGAGTGTGACGAGGTGGCCTCCTGTTGGTTTCATTCAACGGAGATACCGTTGGGCTTCCCCCCCCCCCCCGCCCCCCCCCTTCTTTTTTCCTTTTCCGCCGCTGCGTGTCTTTGGTGATTCAAAGCATCTGGAGCCGTTCCCCGTTGTGATGAGGTGTCGAGGAAGCATTGAACCCGAAACCCTGTCGAGATGATGGATCGATCCAATGGCAGCCCAGGCTGCCGTGCAGAGCCGACCCCAGGCTGTTATGGTCTCGTTCTGCATCTGGCGACAGGCCAAGCTAGCCCCCGCATGGCAACTGGCCGAGACGGGTATAGGAATGCGCGCATCCGGCAGATGGATTATGCCTCAACAAGCGGACAGACTACCGGCGGAATGGATGAGTCGGCGAATGACTGCTTGTGCGCCATCTCGAGGCCGCTAACCAGCATCGCCGAGTTGCGTGGACCAGGACCACGATGCAGTACGATACAGGTGGTTGCGGTCGAAAGCGGAAGCGCTCCCCGCCCCATTCGGGAGTCTGGGAGGATTGGCGCGGACCCTTGCAAGGCCGTGGGGGGCAAAAACGCCGCAGCTTGTCCAGGATGATCCATACAAGTACCTGTGCTCGAACATACATGGATGCGCGGACGATATTGCAACACTTTATTCGGAGTAATTCCCGGCCGCGACTCCATCGCGGTGACGGAGGCGGGCTAGTGCCTGCAGGTGAGCATGGTCACTTGACAACCATGCGCACAGAGATTGGGACATGCAGTACATACTCGTACCTACCAGCACCTACATACGAGTATGTACTGTCAATACCGGGACCTGCCAGCACCTCCCCGTCAAAAGAAGCGGAAGGGAGGGGAAAAAAGGGGGGGCAAGCAACAGAGACTGGCACGAGGTGGGATAGGAGTGTTCACAGAATGAGACTCGAGAGGCACGTTGTGAGAGGGGGGATGGGATCTTGTGGAGTGTGTGTGTGTGGGGAAGGGGGGGGGGGGGAAGGAGAAGCAACCTTGGCTGTCACAGCTGGCCGCTTCCCGTGAGTGCGATTCGGAGCGGCGAAGGCGGCGAACCAACAGAAGACAAGGGCTCAAGGACACATGGACACGGGATATCTCGGGGTGGATCTCAGCCATCTGTCCGTCTGTCCGTCCGTCTATTGGATCCTGACTCGTGAAGGCTGCAGGCAGGTATCAGGTAGGTCGAGTATTCCGAGGGGTACCTGTAGGGGTGGGAAGATGTGATGTTGGGTGTTTTCAACGTCTTCTTGGTGATATCGCGAGATGGAAGTTCGGATGGGCAGGCAGAAGGCCATCTGTGGAGGACTGACTACCACTACCTTGCTGACTGTACTCTAGGCATCCTCGAAATGCATCCTCAACTCTTGATCATCATATCACGCCATGTTAATAGATTGATCGATGCATTCTATCATGCAGCACGAAGATCAGGAGCAACATAGCCTGAGGCCTGGCCTATCTCACTTTTGCGTTTTCTTTTCTCTCTCTTTGCCCTTGAATCTTTTCAATATTTTCTTCACTCGACCCCTGAATATCCCCTCGATGTCTTTTACGTACGTGTATGTTGGTGCTGTAACCCGGGCGTTAAGGAACAGCAAGGGGATGAAACGAATCGCGAGAGATGAGAGAGAGAGAGAGGGGGGGGGTGGGGGGGAGTGCGCATGTGTTGTGTAAGAGCGTGTGCAAGCGTGGAGGCGATGCGATACATCATATCCCAACGGGCTGATGAGTCGAGCAGAGGAGATTACGCGCGGCGGGTGTTGGGCCATTACGGCCTCTTGACGTTATCCCGTTGTGTAGTCACACACGGATCCATACAACGACTGCTACTGTAGGTACTGCATCCATGGGCACTACTACTGCTACTGGAAAGGACGACTTCGTACCTGATTTACGCGGATAACTAGCGTGCCGGTATGTGCGTGCGCGCGGTGGTTCGAGAGTTGGTGTTATGGGGAAGGGGGTTTCGGAGTGTGTGCGGTGGCAGGAGATGTCTCTGATGGAAGATGCAGATGCTGACTCAAGGGGATGCCGAAGGGTTGTTGCTAAGGGGAGGACCTGTGGCGGGACTTGAGAGGATTGTCATGGGATCTGTGGTTGATGTTGTTGATCGAAAGAGGGGGGAGGGGGGGAGGTTTTTGTGGCTGAGGACGTCAATGCGTTGGAGGGGCTCAACGGGGAAGAAAGGGGGAGAGAAGAACGGGAGAAGGCGGGAAGAAGGAGGGCTTGGGACGGGCCTGGGAATGGGCCTGGAAATGGGCGGGGATGGGTCTGAGGATTGGCTTGAGAATGGGTCTGAGTATAGGCCTGAGGAGTGGCCTGAGGAGTGGCTCTTGATCTTAATGGGTGAGAGAGGCACGGTAGGAATGGGATGAGCTTGACGTTTGGTGCGTATGGAGGAGGTAGTCGGGGGCTACGGAGTATAGGGGATGGCGGGCGGACGAGATTCAGTCGGGATGAGGTGGCTTTTCGTTGGAATGGCATGTTCGACGGAGGCATTTTTCATCCATTGAGGATTTTCTGAGAGTGATGGACGTGTAGCAGCCTGTATGGAGTTCCTTGGACAATGGCGTGCCTGACTTCACCCGACGCGGACGGCTTAACACAGTAGTGGTAGCGGGTGGCGTCACGATGATCGCCGGGCTTGACCCGAAGTCGCGTGGTGTAGCGGAAAGGGGGCGATGAACATGGACACAACTCAATCAATGCATAGGTAGCCAAACAGAGTGGATGCAAGGGGAGGGAGGCAAGATGAGGGCGCTGCAGGTCTTGGGCCGTGGACTGGCTGATTGGAGATTGATGAGGCATGGATGGATGGATGGATCAATGCGCCGGGCGCCGGGCTCCAGGCGATGATGCTGTTACTGTGCGTCAAACTTCGAGGCACTGTAATAGATGGGTGCTTTGCTGCTGCTGCGCACAGTGCGCAGTCGAGCTGAGGAGGGCTTGCTCCATTGATACCTACTAGTAGTTCGAAGAGGCTGCACCACCCATGCGCGACGCCTGTCAAGCCCGGGGCCGTCGCGCGCCACGCAGGCCGGAGGCAGCCATCTCCATCAGTTCGTCCGGCCTGAGGTCATCGATGACTCGATACTCTACTGCATGTACGGAGCATGTACTCCGCATGTACGAGTGCATCGATGCACGCCCTGCCGCGGCGATCGATCCCGAGTCCTGGCCTGGCCTGGCCTGGCCTGAGGAGCCCTGACCGTGGGCCATGGCCTGTTTGAGGGCACCGAGATTGAGGTGCATGTACTCCGTACGAGCGCGTGCACTGCTGAAGGGTGGCCGTTCGAGTACCCGCTACGGGGCGCGCCGTTCTCTGCACCAAAGCACTGTGCGACCCAGTCTCCCTAGCACGGTAAGACTACCTGCCTACGAACTAACCTATTCAACCTCCCTCGCCGTCGCTCGAACCCTCCATCATCCATCCATCCATCCATCCATCCTTCAATCATTGTCTCGCATCTCGATTCTCGACGGGATGGCTCAGCTCCAGCACTCGACTACTACTACTACTACTACTACTACTACTATTACTACTACTAAGCTTCTCTCCCGCCGGCGTCATCAATGTCTCCTGCTGGATCACGCCACGCGCCCAGAGGACTGAGGACAGGGACAGACAGCTCCGCCGACTTGGGCAGCTCGAGGTCGAGTCATGCTCAGAATGGATATGGATTGATGGATTTATGGATTGATGGATTGATGGATTGATGGATTGATGGATCAATTACAGGTAGGAGGTGCTATACGATGCCTACTCTCCCTCCCATTGGGTCGTGGTCATGGATCGGCCTGGCTGGATCGACGCTTCTCCTCCCCCAAACGGACTCGCTGCTCCCATCCCGTCCATCCTGTCCATCCATTCCTCGTCAAAATCTTGCTTGCTTGCCCTCTGCCCACCCTTTCTGACCTTCTCGGTCCCTTTCACTCATTCTTCGTCGTCGTTGCTTTTTTTTTTTCCTCCCCTTCCTTCCTTTCCCTACAGGTATCTTCTTCCCTTTCAGCTCCCTTTTCACCTCCACCTTTCTTTCGATGCCATCGCTCATTCACATTCAATTCAGACACCTCAAACCGTGCTGGAACCCAGACAGCCGTCACCGCTGCTCGTATCGAAATCTTCGATTCAACTCCGCAACACGTCGTCATCGTCATCAAGCCTCCAGCTCCTTTTTTTTTTTTTTTTTTTTTTTTTTTTTTTTTTATCCCGGCCCCTCCCCCTCGAATAGCGCCCGCAATCACCAGCAGCCTGCTCGACCGCACACGCGCGAAATCCAACCCCGATATCCGTCACGGGAATGGTCCTCCTCTCGTTATCACCCTCCTGAGGCCCTCTCAGCCCTCTGCTCCCCCCCCCCCCCCCCTCCT
>NQYS01000002.1:296451-336183 GCA_003055955.1 Escovopsis sp. AC | reverse complement strand
GGTGAGGATGGGTGTAGGGTGGGGTGGGTGAGGGTGGTGGGGGGGGTGGGGGGGGGGGGTGGGGTGTGGGGGGGGGGGTGGGGGGGGGGGGGGGGGGGGAGCGTGATGACTGATCTTTCTGGTTCCTGGATCCGTGAGAGTCGTGGACTCCGTGAGATCCGACAATCCTGATGTACGGGAATGGAGCACCGCGGGAGGACTCGTAAAGGCCTGCCGGGGTGTGAGATAAGACAGAGACTCAGCAGTCTTCGCTTACACGTGGGCGTGCTCTTACGAGATGGGCATGCGTGGGAAAGATTGTTTTGCAGAGTCTGCAAAGGTGTGTGCCCCTTCCAGATGCTTGCCTTTTGCCATATTGCTGTCTAGTAGCAGTACTTCCTGGATCGCCCCTTCGATTTGCATGGGCTCTAAATGGATTACCGTGATTCCATTCTATCAAAGTCTTCAATATGATGATGGGATCTGATCCGTATGGTGGCATCTAACCATAGATCCTCCTCGAGATCGCAAGCGCCTGCTTGTACCCCGCGAGGTCATGGTCGGTCAACATGGCCCTCCCAAGTCTGACTCCCTGGAAGTGATCCTCCACGCGCCTGACCTGCTTCAACACGACCCTCTGCCCAACCAGACCCGGAACTCCGTCTGCTCCCCGGACAGCATGCGTCTCGAGCGTGAAGACCTTTCCCGGCGGAAGCAGCGTCCCGTCTCTCCCTCTCATGCTCAAGCGCATAGCCTCCAATGCAGGGACCATCCGCCCATCCTCCGGCTCACTCCCGAGTAATTCCCTGATCTGCGCTTGAAAAGGCCAGACCCCGGGCATGGCGCCTCGCACAGCACCCAGCGCGTGCTGGCGCATAGTCGTCCGCATACCGTTCTCGTCATCCCTCCACGCCCGGCCAAGCCTCCGGAGCTCATCGGCAAGCCCCGGTGAGAGGCTCGGGATCACATCGGCGCCGTGCACCACCGTCGTGATGAGGCCGCGGGTGACCCTGCGCAGCGACGCGCACATCACCCCCGGGGGACCGTAGGCGTACACGTGGATCCTTCGGCCCGCGGGCACTCTCGAATACCTGCCTGTTTCGTCATGCCTCCTCGAGTACGGCCACGCCCTCGTCACGAGGCCCGCACCCGTCGCGCTCGGTTCGGATAGCAAGACGCCGAGGATGGAGGCGACCCCCGCGCCGAACGAGTGTCCGCACAGCACGAGCCTGTAGCCCGGAAACTCGGCGAGGGCTTTCTCCAGGGCCGCCAGCACGCGCTGGTTGCGGCCGCACAGGAGCCTGCAGGCCGCCGAGTGAGCCCCCCTGTGCACTTTGAATATGCGGCCCTGCCAGGCGAGCTTGCTGACTTCGCCTGCCAGGGCTGCGAGGGCGTCCTCGGTGTCGCCGGTGCCACTGCACGCGAGGATGACCGCTCCTGCATCGTGATCCAGCGAGACCGAGTACGCGACTTGCGTTCTGGGTTGAGTCGATCCGCTCAAAGACTTCCCTCCCAAAGAATCTTCGAAAGATGCGAGAAGGACGCATGACCCATCGGCCGGATCACGAGCGGACTCCTCACATTGACCGCATCCACTCTGATCTCGCACTTCCAGACCGGGGGCCAATATCCTCTGATTAAGGCGAAAAACAAATTGCACATATCTAGCCATGTCAATGAGCATGCTCCTCATCGAAGCAGAACACCCGATGGACTCCTCGGACTCGAGACTGCCTGGGTCCCCGTAAGCGTCTTGTGACGTTTCTCTGTCGGGAATGACAAAGAGGTCCGGAGAATGGATCTCATCGGCCTGAACAGGGAGACCCTGAGAGATGATCTTGATCTTTCCCCCTATACGGCTGTTCGACGGTTCAGGGGCGGCAGCGGTCTTCGCACGCAGTCCCGTAGAGGAGCGGCTATCTGGTTGAGAAAAGTGCGCCTGACCTATCCTCTTCAAGCTGCTCTCATCGATGCTCATCTCGACCGAGGAGGGTCGGCTTCTTCGCGATGAGTCTTGGGATGACCGCGGGGTATGTGTTCGCGGCGTATTGGGTCGCTTTGCAGTGATCTCCTTCCTCCTAGAGCTCGAGGCGGTCGGTTTCGCGTAGTCCTGCCCCGTGGAGAACTTTCTCTGCCGCTTCTTCTCCAGCGCAGCATCCATCAAGGAGTCGACCTCTCGACCATCATCTTCCGTGCCCTCTGCAGCTTTCGGTCCCTCGTCTTGGTATAGAAGGCCATCTTCGGCTTGACTATTTTGGCGGGTCGCGAATGCATCGTCGTCTTCGGGTATGGAGCTCGACGTTGGCGGGAACAACGCGGCGTCGATTTCCTGCTTTATTTTCGCGTCATCGCGGGTTCCGTTGCGAACCACGACATCTAATATGGTCTCCTCGAGAGCTCGACGGCGGGTGATTTCCTCTTCCGAGTCTTGGCAGGCGTGCTGCAAGTATGCAAAAGCTGCTAGAGCTATTATCGGATCCATGAAGGTCATCTGTTCCCCTTTTGTGATGGTGTCAACCCCTCCAACCGAATCGTGGTGCGTGTCAGACTCGCGTATTCTGCGGCGAATGGTCGCGATTGCGCTCACGAGGCTTCTAGTGGAATCGAGAAAGCAGTAGAGCTGATCAAGCAGGCTGATTACTCCGTTTAGGTTGAATGCAGCCGTTCTCAGCCTCGAGGTTCTGATGTGGAAACCAAAATATGCCCAAGAAGCGGCAAGGCCATGATGTAGGAATATCCCAAAATCTTGAGGAGAGTTGTCTTTGTCTTTCAATGACTGTGATCGTGTTTGAGAAGCAGGTTGCCGCGCAAATCGGGATATCGCGCCTTGTATGATGCCGCGGGCCAGCCTGAACCCGCAGATGAAGATGATCCTGGCAACGCCGAGCCAAAACGCATACATGACGGACGCGATCCTGATGGCGAGCCATATTGAGTTCTTTGCGAGGCTTAGTGAGGGCGCGATGGGCACACGGAGGTATATCACAGAGGCCGTTGACTAGGAGCAATTGTCAACCAACCGGTAACAAGGAGACTCGGTCATGCAGCAAACCTTTTGATTACTCATCTTGGACTTTCGTCGGTCTCTTCCTCCCCGGAAACTGGCATCTCACGCTTTAGAGGCGTGGCGTGGAGGACGATCGTGTTTGAGCGTGCAGTGACTCGTGACAACGCAAGGGAGGGTGCGATTCACCATGAGAGCTGCCATGAACCAGGACGCGGACAGGAGGAGGAGGCCGTGAATTTGTATCTGGTCGCGCACTCTGACTCATCTTGACAAGGGAATAAGCAGACAGAGCATCGTCGTGTTCGAGATGGAGTTCCAATTCCATTTCGTGATCAACAAACAATGAAGTTGAGGCATTCAAGATCGACAACGCGGGCCAATCACGGATCGGCGCGCGGATGCCAGCCCGGGGAGGGAAGGAGCGTGTTGTCTCAGACGTGGGAAGAAGGAGCCGGTCCCGAACAAGGCCAGGCGAGGGAAGGCGCGAAGGCACGACAGCCGCTCCCCGGGGAAGGAGCCCCCGCGCGGGGCAACCTCTGCTTTCATTGTCTCCTGCCCCGGATTCACGGGCAGGTCCACAAGGGGGAAGGGACGAGCTAGAGCAGACCGTCAGCGGATTGTGATTGGCTGGAACCAGGCCATCAGGATCCGAGAAAGTCACCAATCGCGACGAGTCTCACCGCTCGATTCGGCATCTCCCAGACAAGGCCTGGGGACCCTAAGCCTCAGCCTGCCTGCCTGTGACGAGTTGTGGCTGTGCTGAAGCCATCACGACGTCCTCACCTCATACTCACCCTTACCTTTACAGAGAAACCGCATCTTTCCCAGATGATACCCACATGTGACTGATTTAATTTGGCATTGATTACGAAAATATGTTTTTTCTTCCGTTCAAGATCATTCCCTCATGTGCATGCAAATCTACCATCGGTGAGCCGTCCTTGCCCTGCGTCGCCTCATCTTGAGAAGAAAGCCAAGCCTGCTGCTGAGTGTTATCTCGTTTCTAGTACTTACCTTTCTTCAGATCATGTCGGACAGCCCTACCGCCCCCGCATCCGCTCCCCGAGAGTTCGTCGTCAGGAGGAGGCCCTTCAAGTCCTCGTACACCATCTGGCGCACGAGCGGGACCCCCGGCGGCTACCCCATCCCCGTCCACTACGTCAAGATCGGCACGCGCATCGGCAGGGCGCCCGAATTGGCCCTCCTTGACGGGCCGTACGACGACGCGGCGACGGTGGCCGTGTGCCACATGCCCGCCTTCTCGCTTGACTACAAGATCGGCTTCGGCAGCCCCGAGGCCCCGAATGACATGATATGGGAGGACATGGTCGCGCGGGGCGCCGGCACGGAGTATAGGATGGAGCTCACGCTATTCCGCTCCGACTGCGCGATGACCACAGCCGGAGGGGGGACGGGGCCGGGCGAGGGGCTAAGCAGGAAGCGCGGGTTCGTGTGGAGGCGCATCGAGAGGGGCCCGGACAAGGACAAGGACAAGGACAAGGACGGTAAGGCGTGGGGCCCCCGCGGGTGGAGGATGGCGGATGGAGAGAGCGGGCTGGTGGCGGCGTTTGTGGAGCACGCGGCCAAGGGCGTCTGCGGGAGGCTGACGCTCGAGGAGGGCCGGGCGTCGGACTTGGACATCGTGGCCATGATTACGCTGCTGGCGCTGTACGAGCGGCGTCGTCGGTCTTGAAGGGTGTCGGGTCATTACTTTGCTGAGAGGTCCTTTGCAAACAGGCCGGGACAGGAGGGTTGGGAGATATTGCTCAGATCATGCGCGCCTGAAAAAGGTCCCCTGATGCGAAGAGCAGCCACGGCCAAGTACATTGAGGATGAAAGCGAAGAACTTGAGGGACACCATCTACAAAAATGAGACATCAAGAGACTCAATGAATGAACAATGCCAAGTGGAACAATGCATGTGAACCAAACCGAATCTGCGTTGAAGTAGTCAACAAGGCCATGGAATCCATGACTCTTCAATCTCCCGATGATCTATTTGATGTTCTAGTTGCTGCTTTTAGTCAGAGGCTTCGGGAGAAGCCGGTCCTTAGCGCGGCCTTGGTGTTTGGACCATCGAGACGGCGCCTGTGATGGAGGGGCGGGAGATCGGCGGGATCAGGGACTCGAAAATTCCTCAGGGATCAGGGCCAAAAAAGTAAGCACACGCGGGAGCGTCATAGTCAGTAGTCTGATTTATCAAGTGGACGTTCCCCTTGTTATTCGAGGGACATGGATGATTATGCTGGCGCTTGCGCGCTTCTTTTCCTGTCGAAGTACGGAGTAGTCATCAGGGATCAGCCTTTCGATTCACTAACTCGCTCCTTGACAGTCATCATCATGCCCCCCCGAGGCTTAGCCTCAACAGCCCATTTCTGGAAGATGCGATCCCCAAAGACGGTGTCCAGATCGGTGTGGCAAGTTCTCGGCTCGGCGTTTGGCCGGCAGTCGTAGCACTCGAAATCGAACTTGCTGAGAGTCAAAAGCAGCACGATCTTGTAGATGCTGTAGGCCATATTCTGGCCGGCGCAGGTCCGGGGCCCGGTAGCGAACGTGCGAAAATAGCCCCTCGGGACCTTGGTCTCGGCGTCAAGCCAGCGCTCGGGGCGGAACCGCGTCGGCTCGGGGAAGTATCGCGGGTTGTAGTGCAGATCCTGCCCGTTGAGGAAGATGATGCGTCCGTCGCCCACTGGGAAGACCTCGCCTTCGAGGGTTAGGGTTCCGCCTTTGCCGGCATCCTTGGGGCTGACGCCGACGGGAAAGAGGCGGAGAGCTTCCTTGCAGGCAGCTTCGGTGTATGTGAGGTTCTGGAGCAGCTCAGGTGTTTCGACGATGCAGTCCAAGGCTTGCTGAAGATCGTTGCCCAGGACTGTGGCGTGTTCCCTCCGGATCTCCTCGACAACTTGAGGTGCCATGGAGAGGAGCATGAAGAGGAACTGCAGATGAGCGGTCAGCGTGCTGCTCTCCTGCCGCGTCTCTTGCTGTGAAGAAAGTACTCACGCAAAAAACAGTGTTCGTTGTTCCCTGGGCGGCGAGAAGAAAGCTCTTGACACTATCGATTCGTGAGCTCCTCTCATCTATCAGAGTTCCATGGACAGGCTTACTTGGTGATGATGAGATCGCATTGCCTGGTTGTCAGAGTCTCGGTCAAATCTGCCTTGTTGTCCTTCTGCAAGTCTTCGACCAACAGGTTCAGGATGCTACAGGCTTTCGCCGTCGAGACTTGCGATTTGCCGCCACGAGCCAGCGCAGCAGAGCGCGTGCGGATCATGTCTGAGATGCGAGGGTCGAGACGACTCGCGATGTACCACTTTTTCCACCATATACGCATTCGGCTGATTGGGTTGAGCATGTTCTTGGGCTCCATGGAAGCCTCTGCCACTTGCACGATACCCCTAATGTCGTCGAGATACTCGCTGCCTGTGGTCTGAGCGTACAGGGGGATGTCGAGGATGACGCGACCAACAATATCAAATATGAGCTGGCCGCCAAGCCCTTCCAACGGAAATGCCTCGCCCGAGGCGGCCTTGCTGCCGAGAATCTCGCAGAAGACTTTGGTTTCATCGACGATGGATCGGGTCATGGAGTGGACATTGGACCAGGAGCAGGCAGGGACCACGGCCCTGTGCAGCTTCTTCCAGAGAGGGCCGTTCGTGGCAGCAAGAGCGTTGGGACCGACCAAGGCCTCGAGAAAGCCGGATGCAAATGGATGCTGAGGATACCGCTTGATGACGGATGCCTGCTCGGACAGGATGGGGCCGTTGAGGACGACAATCTCGAGACCGATGGGCCACAGGTCGAGGTAGAAGATTTCCTCGAGGCCGTAGGTGTGGGCAATCTCCGTGAAGATGGCCTGAATATGCATGTTGGGAGGCATCTTGGCCATGATGTCTCTCATGATGCCCATGTGGCCCCAGAGGAGGCTGTGAGGCGGTCCTGGCTGCAATTGATCATTGTTAGCAGGAGTGCCTCGGTGAGATTTCGTGCGGTTTCTTCGCGAGATTTTTGACAGAAGGCTTCTTGTCCCCTTCATCTTGCCCTTCATCTTGCCCTCACCTTCGCATGATAGAATCGACGCTTGGAGATGAATCTGAAGGCTCCGTAGGAGAGTATGGCGAGGCACAGGATGAGACCCGCGACGGCGTTGACGGCCGGCATCGCAAATTCGAATCGCCCAGGAGGTTCAAGGGCCGAAAGATCAATCAGCTGATCAACCCATCCATCTGTCAACCAGATGGCACGAGCTGGTCGACGTTTTAGGGACCTCATGTCTCTTTATCCCCAAGTGCGCCGTGGTCTTAGTAATTCCATGGCGCCGAGACTGACTGAGGAGAGTCTTATTGGTGATGCTTCAATGCCCACAGGATCGAGGTATGAGTCAGTCATTCCAGGCGTTTGAATTGAATCTTAATTTCTTATATTTCCTTTGAAATAACATGAAACGAAATGAAATAAAATCATGAACCATTTACGCTCTCGCTTCTTTCAATTCTTGTTCAAGAGAGTCGCTCATTGGATCGCTCTTTCCTAGGCGACACGCGCTTCCTTTGATCCCGCAAATGGCAGCCGCAAGGCATTCGAACGGAAGGTGGCACCCTTGGTCCTCGTATTCGCACTTCTTAGTAATATAAGTCCTCCTTCAGTACGTGCATACCCTCGAAAGAAGGATATCGAATTCACAGTATGGGGAACTGTGCTTATGCGAACGTACAGCTTCAAGCACGGACTACCGAGTAATCCGTAATTCTCACAGTGTCGCGTCGGGCGCTCTCCTACCTTTTGGTCGTGTCGTCATATCGATTCAAAGTGGCTGCTGAAGAGGCAGGAAGGAGGGATATTTGAAGCAGGAAGGAGGAATAAGAGGCTCATGAAGGAAGGAAGGATTCAAGGAAGGAGGAAAGAGGAAGGAGGAAGGAGGAAGAGGTGAATTGTGATCGCGTACTCCGTACTCCGTAGTCCGTACGCAGTTTCCTAATTGGCTGTTGCAGCGTTAAAGGGCCGACGCATGACTTACGGATACCTGGGTTTCCCCCCAAATTGGGGGTGTTTGGAGGTATCTTTTCTTCCTACAACTGATTCCTGGAGTGAGACGCAAGTGCCTCTTCCCTTTCCTTGAATGCTCCTCTGCCCTGTATTCTGCCTTGTTCTTGCAAGGGATCTTAAAGCGAGGGAGACACAGATACTGCTTTTCTTCACTTTCAAGGACATTTGGTTTTGAGATGTTCTATAGCAATTTTGCGAATCTATTCAGGTAAGAGTACATGATATACGATATCAGGTCCCCTTAGAGCCATTGTTGTATTACAGTACCAGTATTGATGTGTATCTACCAGATAAATCAAATCTATCCAAGACCCAGTCGCCATGATCTATGCTCCGTAGGAGATGATGTCTATTCCCAGCATTAAGAAGCAGAATTCGAACGCTCTTTTGTCGGCAGTGTGAAAATCTCCAGAATGTTGGCGCAAGCATGATTGTTGTCATGCCCCAAAATCGTCTGCAATCACGACCTACCTAGCAATGTACTAGGCCTTGCCCAGGAGCTTGGTCGTCCTGGACATGCGCGCGATGCCGCAGAGGATGCTGGCCAGGAGGACGCAGGCGCCGCAAAAGCACTTGAGGCCGATCCAGCCGTGGCGGTCGAGGATGGCGCCCGCGACGGGGTTGCCGATGAGGATGCCGACGCCGCCAAAGGCGAAGCTCATGCCCATGCGGGCGCCGACGACGCTGAGGTCCCGGGTGAGGGTGATGACGGTGGTGGGCGGCAGGGAGACGAATGTGCCGGAGAAGAAGCCGTAGAAGACGCAGAAGACGAAGATGCCGGCGAGGTCGTCGATTGCGATCCAGGAGAAGGCGAGGACGGCTGCGCAGAGGCAGCAGGGGACGAGGACGTTGAGGGGCCCCGTGCGGTCGGCGAAGAAGTTTGGGATGATGCGGCCAAAGGTGCTGGCGGCGTTGAGGACGGAGACGGTGTAGAATGACAGGGCCGGGTCGACGCCGCGCTGGGCGGCGTAGCTCTGGATGTAGAAGAAGGGGATGTAGGTGCCCATGAAGCCGAAGAGGCAGCCGACGCTGAAGGTGGTGAAGGGCAGCTCGGCGAAGGCGCTGAGGTCGAGCATGCGGCGGACGGCGCGGGGCTGGACACGGACGCGCATTATGGCGATGCTGAGGAGCAGCGTGGCGAGGGCGATGAAGGCGATGACGCGCGTGGCCCAGCCGAAGCCGATGGACGGCTGCAGCTGGTTGAAGATGATGGGGTAGAGGACGCCGCCGATGCTGCTGCCGGCGACGGCGATGCCCGTGGCCAGCGCCTTCTTGGAGTCGAAGTAGGTCGAGACGATGGCGACGCTGGGGACGAAGACGAGGCCGCTGCCGAGCCCGATGAGGATGCCCTGCGCGAGCATGACCTGCCAGTATGCCGAGCACAGGCTTGTCATCATCAGGCCGAAAACGATGAAGAACGAGCCCGACGCGATCAGCGTCGTGAACCAGCCGAGGTCGAACAGCGGGCCCGTCGAGACGCCGATCATGAGGAGCAGGAAGGCCTGGACCGAGCCGATCCACGAGATGTTGGACGGCGTCTCGTGCGAGAGGAAGTCGGTCTCGTAGAAGGTCTGGAAGACGCCAAACGAGTTGACGACGCCCCTGCAGCCGAGGAAGGAAATCAAGCACGGAAACGTCAGTCACTGAATAGTTCACAGGTCTTTGGAAGCGTCTCGTTGTAACAAGCACGCAGTCCCGAGGGATTCCGTACCATGAGTTCATGAAGAGAAAGAACGAGCCGACAACCTGCAGCCAGGCCACGAAGCCGCCGTCGGGAGGAGGGCTGACTGCGGCGGCGGCGGCGGGCGGCGGCGCCGCGACGGGGAGAGGCGTCGTCTCCGGGACGGCAGCGTCGCCCTTCTCATGGTCGTGGAAGCCGGAGGTGCTGGGCTCGCCGGACGACGGCGTCGTAGACGACTTGCGCGACGGGCTCGACATGCTTGCTCAATGGCTGAAAAAGGCTCGACGAGGGCTGACGGGACAGACCGAGGGAATGCCCAACCGGACTCTCACTCAAGATGGCCAAGGGCTCAATGTGATATTGATGTCGGGACCGGTTGAGGCCGTTTTTGAAATCTGAAAAATCTCAGGCCCGTCGGAAGAAGATGGAAAATTATGGTCCGTCGTCGATCAGGGATCTACCTGTAGCGGCACCAGGATGTTTTGGACATTATTACGGAGTAGTATGGAGACACTAGCTGAGAGAAGGGGTTTTTTTATCATGCGATTTCTAAGCCCGCCGAGGATGCCGGCCAGGGTGTAGATGCATCTGCGAGGACGAGGACGATTCCTGGTACCGGGATCAGGTACGAGGAACGGATCGCCAATTGCATTGAATATATGGAGGACGGAGGTCTCCTCACCTGTATTCTAGAAATCCGTAATCCGTACTCCGTATTCCGTACTCCATACTCGGTACAGTCCTTGAAGGATCTGTTGGTGATGACGCATCGGGGAGGCGGTCACGCTCGCACAAGGCTCTCTCCGTCCAAAAGTCCATTGAGGATCGCCAAGCAGCAGATCCATCAGGCAAGGCTTCGTGACTGACGGAAGCTCGGAAAGAAGCGGAATTGGATTAATGGGAGAGCCGGGCTGAAAGTCTTGAGACAAGAGTGTCGATGGATGCAGCAGCACGATCAACCCAGTCGTCTCTGATCCTATGGGATCAACAAGATTGGGAGGAACACGTGTAAATTGCCGCCGGCCTGGAACCATCAAGTGTCAAAATGGGGTAGTGTCTTTCCGGGCCGCGATGCGTCTCATTGGTCTTTGCAAAAGGTCCATCCCGTAATGGCGATAGTACGGAGAACAGATCCGCTTTTTGCATCATCTTCTCGCCAAGGCGGGCGAGGGGGATTCAACCCCCTATGTGTGTACTCGTATGTATGTACATACTCAGGCAGGGCGCGGGACGAGTCGACCAGGATTGAGAATGCGAGACCTGCAGGGTCCGAGGATCTCAGTCTGTCTGCATCAATTTGATCAGCGGGACGGGACGAGATGACTCGACAACTCGCATCACGGGAGTCGACGTGCATGCGATGCGATGCGATGCCTTTTGAGGGTCGCGATGCCTGCCATCCGGATCGGAGCTTCATTTTATCCGGACCGGTCCTGTGCCGTTGCGTTCCGAGACCCGCATAGAAGCATCTATACCTTAGTAACGGAGTAGATAGACCGTATAGAAGCATATTTTGGATAGAGGAATGCGCACCTTGATGAGACGCTCTGACCCTAACCCTGAAGCCCTAACCCTGCCCCAAGCTGCCACCCTGACCTGACTCCATTGATGCCTCTCCGAAGATGAAGGAGATGCTACTCCGTACACCTCGTTGAAATCAAGAAATGACATACGGAGTGCATACAGAGCATCAGGACACGGAATAAACACAGTGAGCTGCCCATCGTGACACCAAGCGACGTCACAGACACATCATCCTCTGCGACTCCAAGTCTTGCTGCCCATTCCGAGACCATCGCGGGAACACAAATACATAGTAATGTACTCCGCATGTTTCATCCAATCCATTCATCTGTATCTCCCGCTGCGGCGAATCTCCTCGTCGATGAAACCCGTCACAAACAGATTTCAGACATTCGCGGTGAAATGAAAGACAGCGTCCGAAATAGGAACTCACAAGATCCCTCCCACGATAGGCCTTCCGTCACGTGAAAGGCACTCCGTACTTTGACACGACTCGAACAACCGGGTGGATGACGGCCACACGTCTAGAGTGTCCTTCCGCATCATGGACCGCCAGGCGAGCCCTCGACTCCGCGTCATCGTACGAGTACGAGTACGCGGCCATCCTTCCTGTCTTGCTCAGCGAGCTGCAGGAACTACTCCGTATATACTCCGTATACTCCGTATGTGCTCCGTAAGCGCGAGCGATCAATGGGAAATCACAGGCTGGAAGCGTGTGTGTACACGTCTCGGCTCTTGCATGAGCTCATACCTGCACCGTCGCTCCGCCAGTTTCACGCCTGTCCCTCGGTCTGGTCTCATCCACTTCGTACTCCGTACTCCATACTCCGTACAGGTAGTGCTGACGCCCGGGACTTTTGCCGGTCGAGACTCAAGCTAGGGGCCTTGCAGGCCATTTCGAGAGGGGCTTGGGGAAAAAGCAAGTCCCGGATGTTTGCCGAAGAGGCAGGGAGGATGAGCATGGCGGATGACCTCGGGAAGGGAGAGAGGAAGGCCCAGAATGCAGAATATGAAACACTCGATGCATTAGTACGAGGACGGAGGGCTTGTAAAATTGTTGCATCATCAAGGGCCTCAGCTCCTCGGACTAATCTATTTTCGCGCGACGCTTTGATGGGGGTTGAGGCTCCTCCTTCTGCTCCTCCTTCTGCTCCTCCTTCTGCTTCTGCTTCTGCTTCTGCTTCTGCTTCTGCTGCTGCTGCTGCTGCTGCTGCTGCTCCTCCTCCTCCTCGCCGCAGCGGTCCCAGACGTCCATCGCCGTGAGGATGGTGGTGACGAGCATGACGATGCCGATGACGCCGCAGTCGGCCGCGACCCATCCCACCGCGGCCCCGGGCTGTGCAATGTCCAGCGTGTTGGCCAAGCAGCGCCGGCCAGCGACTCGGAGCTCCGGCCAGACGCTGCGTCTCGACTGCGCTCTTCCTACTCCTCCCGGCTCGGCTGCGTCATGACTCGCGGTCGCTCCATGACTCGGAATGCCGACTCTTCGGGGTCTCGCGGCCCCGTGGTTCCGCAGGGGTTGATCCCGGGAGTGAGGAAGAAGAAGAGGAAGAAGAAGGCCGAGGACTCTCGAGAGTTCGGACAGCGCGCCGCACATCAAGGAGAAGAGCCAGAAGCGGGAGCTTTCCAGCGATAGGGTGCTTTCCAGTTCTGCTGTGAGAAAGCGGAAGCGGGAGTCCCGCACCAGGAGGCCGTCCACGGTAGTCGTGGCCTCAAGGAGGAGGTACATGGAGTTGAACGCTTCCGCGGCGCCGTCGAGCCACGGTTCGATCCTTGGCCAGGAGGCTCCCGCAACGGGAGGATTCTTGACCCGAGGCTCAGCGTCCCCGGGGGCGGGGGCGGGGGCGGGGGATTCATGGAGGGACTCGAGGAGGCGATAGAGGCGAAACAGGCGCCTCGAAAGGGCGCAGGTTGCGTGTAGGCTCCGGATGGCGGATGGCGTCGCGTCTGTCGCCGGGGGGTTGGGCGCGATGCTGTCTATGATGGACTGGATGAGGGCCAAGGCGAAGGGGTAGTGAGAGCCGATCTGCAGAACGGCTTGGAGCAGCCTGACGGCCCTCTCGAGACCGACTGAAAGAGGGCTTGGTCAGTGACTGAGAAGGTTTCAGATGAGGCATTTCTCGCGTCAAGGTGGTTCGGCTAAGCGTACATACCTGGATCGGTGATGAACTTTATGGAACGCCGGACGAGCGCCGCCGGTGGCATCTGCCTCTTGTCAAGGCCCATGTTGGGGGAAGACGTCACGTCAGAGGCACAGTCCATGCAGATGCTCGTACTCTGTACAGGAGATGGTCTCGTACGAGTACGAGGATGCGGATGCGGGCGTGGTTGGAGGCTCAAGTGTGGTCAAGAGCGTGGGGCGGCCCGGGGGGGAATTCGGCGGGCCATGAATCCAGTTCGCACCCACGTGGGCCATTGGGGGGGAGCTGGAGCTGGCGAGCTACCATGACGATGCTATCCGTAATGTGTGTTTTCGGAGTGCTGATACGAAGGACTCGAGCTCGCGCAGCTAGAGAAGTCCCGGGAGCCCCTGGGGAATACGGAGTACGGAGTACGGAGTACGGAGTAGTATGAGTAGCTATGAGGTGCTATTTTCGTACAGTAGAGACGAGGTGGAGTGGAGCGAAGAGGTCATCGCGGGTACGGAGTACAATCAAGCCGTTTTCTGGTCGTGGATGAGTATCGAGTCGGGACGCGTTGGCGGCGAAGGGGAGGCGGCCTTGAAAGTAACGAAATTGAGACGTCATTGAAGCTGAGAGCGTCTAGTAGTGATACGAACTGTGGGAACGGTCATTGATGGGAGAATGGCCGAGATTCTTGAACCGATGAGAATCACTCCTGCTGTGGAGATGATGCTGATAAGTTGTCAGCATTTCGCACTGTTGTCAACTCGTACGGAGTGCTCTCCGTACTCCGTGATTAAAATACGGTAGGAGCTCCGTATAGTCGATGCGCTTGAGCCAACGTCAGCTCTATTGGGACGAACCTAGATCTCAGGCTCGGAGTTGTCCGCCCCCACCGAGTACATACATGTATACTCCGTACTCTCCCTCGTGAAACCCCTCGGTGAAATGATTGTATTGTCTCTTGAAGACATTGAAAGATGAATGTGACTTTCTGGAATCCCGTTTGTGGTATAAGTCGTTTGAAGTGATTGATGAATCAATCCATCAATGACTCTTCAATGCCCCTTTTCCAAATAGTGGAGTCTTGGGTCTTTGACACTGGTCTTAGTAAGCAATAGAACCCATTTCTAGCGTAATAGAATGGAAAGAGCTACGGAGTATTGATGACGACGGACAGGGAGTCGTCCTTTCCCTGACACGAACACCGTCATGGCAGCTCCTTCCCATCGACTGAGACGTCCGAGTTCGAGGAAGGAGGGCAGAAAGCAGCTCTTGCTCACAACGACTGAAGAGCACTCGTAGCTCCATACTCCTCTGTCCCCGAGCCCTTCATCTTGAACACTTCAGTGCTCCGTCCGTACTCTGCCCATACTGTACTCGTCCTTGTCCTCGTCCTCGTACTCTATAAGGTGATCACTCATCCATCTGATCTGGGTAGTGAGAATCCTTGACTCGCACTCCAACTCATTGACACGATCGCAACGCCGTTGCAGCCACTGGCGCCTCCACGTCAGGGGTCTGGCCTCTGCTGCGGGGTAGACCGTTCCCTCGGGGAAAGAGCCCTGCA
Organism: Escovopsis sp. AC; assembly: GCA_003055955.1. Taxonomy (NCBI): domain Eukaryota; kingdom Fungi; phylum Ascomycota; class Sordariomycetes; order Hypocreales; family Hypocreaceae; genus Escovopsis; species Escovopsis sp. AC. The sequence goes on along the minus strand of NQYS01000002.1, from coordinate 321,256 downwards.
TCTACGGAGGACGGAGGACGGAGGACGGAGGACGGATTTAGTGCCACAGTACGGAGTACATACAGGTACTCCGTACTCCGTACTCCCGTACTCCGTACTACCTGTAGAGAAGTAAGGGGTGGGGGTGCACCTTCCTGCCCTGCCTACGGAGTACATACCGGCACAACATCCTCAGTACGGAGTACGAGAACTGCAGGATGCCGAAGCCCGGGTTGCCCATGCCTGCTCCCTCGCTCCTGCCCGACGTTCCACGAAGGCGAGGCTGACAAGCTCCTGCCTCGTTAAAGTCGAAGGCGACGTTGCTGGAATATAAATGGAAATTAATGGATCTTAATTGGAATATAAATGGATATTCATCTTTAGATTCGATCCCTTCAAGTTTCTTTCTTTCTTTCTATTCTCATCAACAACACAGTTTTTACTAACTTGATATTGAAGTGATCAACAGGTCCTTTGCTGTGCCCCCTCCGCGCCCCCCTCCCCATCAATCTCACCTCGATACACAAGACCCTTGCTCGAAGCTCCGAAAGAGTCATTCCCATGAGGGTCACACACGCCATGCCGATAAGTCGGGTTCACGGTCCATCCGAGCCATGCTGGCCATCAGCACTACGCGAAGACTCAAGTCCAGTCCAGTCCTGTCCATTGTCCGGCATTCCTCTCCTTCGCCTTTCCCTCTCCCCTCCATACGGCACGGGTCGGCACCGCCGCTACTCGGCACTGGCGAGTAAGACTATGAGTACCTATCTATGGGGACCCCGTACTACATACTCGTTGGGCATCGTGATGGTTGGATCCACTGCCAGCATGGAGTACGGAGTACCTGCATATGTACGGAGTACTCGTGTTGATTCCCGTCGAGCCTTGCCTCCAGCTGCCCCTGGCCTCACGAGGATAAAAGGGTCCTCCATCTCCTCTGAGTTGTGAGCTCTCATCCCAGGCCTCATCACTCGGCACACTCGCCTCTCCCCCCCTCCCCCCCTCCCTTTCCCTACGGCACACAGATAGTGGTCCCGAGCTCACGCCCAGCTCATCATGCTTCTCCCCACGAGCGCGATGGGGCTCCTCCTCGCGGCGCTGCCGCTGCTTGCTCCCGCTGCGGCGGCCGCCGGGCCCCCGACCTGCCAGCCCGGCCAGGACTGCTGGCCCACCCTCGACCAGTGGCAGGCCTTCAACAAGACCGTCTCGGGCCGTCTTCGCGTCAGCCAGCCCATGGGAAGCGCCTGCTTTCCCAGCTCTCCCAACTACGATCCCGCGGCCTGTGACACCATCCGCGCCAAATTTGGAGACTCCGACTTTCGCATGAGCTTCGACACCACCCTGCAGACCATCCAGTACGAGGCCTGCGGCACCCAAAACTGCTACCCGGGCACCGCCTTTCCCCAGGGAGAAACCTGCTCCCTCGGCCGCTTCTCCCCGCTCTACGTCGAGGTCGAGTCCGCCGAGGACGTCTCCAAGACCCTCCTCTTCTCTCAGCAGTACGGCATCCGCAATGTCATCTACAACTCGGGCCACGACTACCTCGGCCGCAACTCGGCCCCCAACACCCTCGCCATCTTCACCCGCAGGTTGAAGAACATGTCCTTTGACGCCTCCTTCACCCCTACCAACTGCCCTGCCGCCGGCACGCTGGAGAACGTCGGCACTATTGGCGCCGGCGTCAACGCCGAGGACGTCGTCCCCTTCTTTGTCCAGCACGGCATGATGATCAACACTGGCGCCTGCTCCACCGTCGGTATCGCCGGCGGCTACAGCATGGGCGGCGGCCATGGCCCCCTGACGCCCAAGTTTGGCATGTTCGTCGACCAGGCCGTCGAGATGGACGTCGTCACCGCCGACGGCCAGATCCGAACCATCAATGAGTGCAACGACCCTGACCTCTTCTGGGCCATGCGCGGCGGCGGCGGCAGCACCTTTGCCGTCCTCGTCAACTACAAGCTCCGCGTCCACCCCTCCAACAAGTTTGCCACCTGGCTGTTCGAGGCCGTCGTCAGCGAGGACCCCAATGAGCCCGACCTGACCAAGAACGATGCCCTGCGCGGCGCCCTCACCACCATGGCCCAGAACTCCCCCAACTGGGTCAGGAACTTCATGTCCGGCTACATCATCTACGCCAACCCGCTCTTCGTCCTGATGCAGATCCTCCCCGACGGCGAGGACCCGCTCGCCGCCATCGAGCAGATCACGGCCAGCGCCAACGCCTCCCTCTCGAGCAACCCCGGCCTGTCCATCGTCACCAACGAGTACACCGAGTACCCGAGCCAGGCCGAGTTCCTCTTCGACACCAAGCCCATCTTCGACCAGTTCTCCCCCGTCGCCATCGGCGTCTCGAACCCCAGCCGCCTCGTCACCGACGACATGTTCCAGTCCGCCGACAAGCTTAACGAGACCGTCAGCGCCATCCTCGGCGGCCTCGAGCAGTCCCGCCTCGCCCTGGGCGGCGACCTCGGCGAGTCCGTCGTCTTCGGCGCGCTCCAGACCGGCGCCCTCAACACCGCCGACGATAAGGGCGCCACCAGCATCAACCCAGCCTGGCGCGAGACCATCTGGCACGCCCTGATGATCTCCGTCTGGCCCCCCGGAGCGCCCGCCGATGTCGTCGACAAGGTCACCAAGGCCGGCGCCGCCGGCCTGGCCGAGATGAAGAAGCCCCTGTCCGTCCAGGCCGCCTACTTCAACGAGGCCGACGCCGCCGAGCAGGACTGGCAGGACGTCTTCTGGGGCGGCAACTACGACAGGCTCCTCGCCATCAAGAACCAGTACGACCCGGACCACATCTTCAAGTGCCGCAAGTGCGTCGGCTGGGAGTCGGACGAGGAGGACCCCATGTTCTCGTGCTTCACCGACAAGCCCGTGGCGTCCGTCTCCTTTCCCTTTGCCTAGAGAGCGGCGGACCCGGCACTGAGAGAACAAACTGTGATCTAGTTTTCTCAAGACTACATAGACAGGATAGATAATGAATACACATATCCAGCGAAGACCACATGTCGTACATGTAGTAAGCTCCATCCATCACAGGTGCTATTGACATGACAACCTGTCACACAGGCTTGATCAACGAGCCCGCTCAGAAGAGTCCCCGCATCATGATCGCCGCCCTGAGTGCGCCGAGAGACATGAATGAGAATCCTCATCCCACGCTCTTCGGAATGGCAATCAGGATCGGCATCCCGAGTCGCGGAACTGTGCCGAGCGTCCTGGCAGCCCATTCGCCCGCCCCGCTGAACTCGGTCACGCGATGTCGCGGGTCTCGGGATGGCGGGTTCCACGGCGTGTCACGTCAGATATTATGTTGAGATCAAGCGGGATGCGGAGGCCGGGGACTGGTGCGCTCGGCCGAAGCATGCTTGACGTGGCCAACCGAGGTCGGGTGGTATGGATATATAACGTGCATATATGAGTTCATAATTACTACACAAGGTAAGTGTGAAGGGGTTGTTTACAGGAAAGAGCAGGCGGCTCGGGTTGATCTGCATTGTGATTGTTGCTTGTTTACGATCTCTTGGAGTGCTTCCAACCTGACCTCGGGCACAAGCATCAGCAGCATTCATCCATATCGAGCATCAGCATTCATACATACTTATCATACCCTTGGCATCGACGCAAGGCCACATGGACGCGGCGACCGTCCGCGACGCCGCGGCGGCGACAGAAACCGAGCACCGCCTCGGCCTGCTCCAGGCCCTCCGGCTCTACCGCAAGGCGTGCCTCTGGTCCGTCTTCCTCTCGACCTGCATCATCATGGAGGGCTTCGACCTCGCGCTGCTGTCGGGCCTGTTCGCGTATCCGCCGTTCCAGCGGCGCTTTGAGCGGCCGCAGCCCGGCGCGGGGTGGCAGCTCTCGGCGGCGTGGCAGGCCGGGCTGATCAACGGCACGCTGTGCGGGCAGATGGCGGGCCTGCTGCTCAACGGCGTGGCTGCGGAGCGCTTCGGGTACCGCCGGACGCTGGCGGGCGCGCTCGCTGCCGCAGCTGCTCGCGGGCGAGGTGCTGCTCGGCGTGCCGTGGGGCGTCGCGCAGACGCTCGCGACGACGTACGCCGCCGAGGTGTGCCCCACGCCGCTCAGGGCGTACCTCACCGCGTACAGCAACCTGTGCTGGGTGCTGGGCCAGCTCGCCGCCGCGGGGACGCTGCGCGCCGCGCTGCTGCGCGAACGACTGGGGTTTCCGCATCCCCTTTGCGCTGCAGTGGGCGTGGCCGCTGCCCCTCGCGCTCGGCGTCTGGGCCGCGCCCGAGTTGCCCTGGTGGCTCGTCCGCAGGGGCCGGCTCGGGGACGCGAGGCGCGCGCTGCTGCGGCTCACGGACCAGCGTCGAAAGCGCGACGGTGACGGTGACGGTGACGGTGACGGTGACGGTGACGGTGACTGTGAGGGAGGCTTCGACGCCGACAAGGCCGTCGCGATGATGGCGCACACCAACGCGCTCGAGGAGGCCGCCGCCGCGGGCATGAGCTACCTCGACCTCTTCCGGGGCGTCAACCGCCGGCGCACCGAGATCGTCTGCGTCGTGTGGGCGATCCAGACGCTCTGCGGCAACTCGCTCATGGGCTACTCGACGTACTTTTACGTCCAGGCCGGCCTGGACCTCTCCCCGGCCTTCACATGACGCTCGGCCAGTACGCGCTCGGCGCCGCGGGCACCCTCGCCTCCTGGCCGCTCATGGCCCGCATCGGCCGCCGCCCGCTCTACCTCGCCGGCCTGCTCGCCATGGCCGCGGTGCTCCTCGCCACGGGCCTCTCAACCCTCGCGAGCAGCAGTAGTAGTAGCAGCAATGCCGCCGCCGCCCACTGGGCCGCCGGCTCCCTGCTGCTCGCGTACATCTTCGTCTACGACTGCACCGTCAGCCTCGTGTCCGAGCTGCCCTCGACGCGGCTGCGCACCAAGTCGATGGTGCTGGCCCGCGGCGCGTACAACGCCGTCAGCATCGCTAGCAACGTGGTTACGCCGCGCATGCTCAACCCGACGGCGTGGGGGTGGTGCGCGCGCTGCGGCTTCTTCTGGGCCGGCTCGTGCGTCGCCTGCGCGGCGTGGGCGTTCTGGCGCCTGCCGGAGCCGCGGGGCAGGACGTACGGCGAGCTGGACAGGCTGTTTGAGGCGCGCGTGCCGGCGAGGAGGTTCGCGAGCACCGTGCTCGAGGCCGTGGATGCGGATCTGCGGCCCGCGCGGCCGGACAAGGTGGGCGGGACGGGGGCCACGGGTGAGAGGCCGACTGGAGAGGAACAGCAGGAGATAGTGCCGTGACCTGATTATTCCAATCGATTGATGCCTCGGATACTGCGCGTGTCGTGTCTCTTGTCGTCTTGAGCGTGTACAAGGTGACTGCCACTCATCTCGCAATACCTCGCATGCTCAGTCATCTCTGACAAGTCTGCTGTCGATCCAAGCCTGCCATGATGATACCGGAGTAGTAGATCAATGAATATTCTATTCTCACAAGTCAGCAGGGCCCAAGATCATAATGACACGGCACGGCCGGTGAGCTCCTCGGATAGTAAGGGGGGCAGAAGGCGGAACGTCCGGTCGGCCTCGACGAATGCTCGAAACGTCCCAGATGACTCTCGGCCTGGGAGCCTCCTTTGGCCACGACCAACGAGCCGCACTCCTCGAGCACGGATCCTGCCAAGTGCGTCAATGCCTCCATCGATTCACCGTCAACCCCAGAGACTGACAACAATGCCAAAAAAGGGGATGAAACAACTGCGAGACAGATTTTGTCTCTTATCTGGGAGAAACTGTTGCTTTGGCCGGGCAGAGACCAGGTTGCAGCAGCCCAGACGCCCGAAGAGAGGGGTTTCGATCCGCTGGCACCATTGGGCCCCTCACCATTGCGCCCTCGGGGCACCTCACGGGCCTCTTTTTGTTGATCTGCAAGCATTGAAGGATTCTGATGCAGGCAATCTATTGACTGACTGCGTTCTCCTTTCTCTCTTCTCGAAGAAGATATTGATCTCTCTGAATCGGCAATCCAAGGTTCCTTGGAGTCTTCGTCTTGAAACATACGAAGATTCATCCAAGGCATCCTCACCTCCTAACCTAGAATGATTCTTCGAGAAAGAAAAAGAAAAAGAAAAAGAAAAAGAAAAAGAAAAAGAAAAAGAAAAAAAAAATGGAACAGTAGAAAAAGGCAAGGCAGGAGCGCAGGCGCGGCCTTCCTCGTCCGCTCGCGAGAGGCGGTCACGACTCGAGTTCGTCTGCGCCCGGGAAGGACCGACCAGCGACCTCGACGAGTACGCTGAGGTAGTAGTACTTAGAAGCACTTGTACTCCGTAGTATCTCAGGAGGTACCTGTACCTCTACCTGTACGAGTAAACAGGCAGAGTCCGAAAATCCGAATTGCATTGATCCTTTCAAGAATTGGTACTACTAATCGATCCTATACGGGACAGTCCGGAAATCCGTTGCAGAAGACGCCCCGTCTTGCGGGCGCGGATGGGGATCATGCAGATGCTGCAGTTTCTCGATGCGACAAGTCGGACATCGAGCCGTCCAGGGGAAAGAGGAAGGAAGGAGCGCATCTGCGCCGGTCCCTTTGAGGAAACAACTTGGCAGGTGGGGCTCGCCAATACCTGATAAATGCATATTGTGAGTCGCTTTAATGCATCAATTGGCGTTCATTCCTTTGGTATTTCGATCCTGAAAGAATCGATTGATCGATCGATTTATCTTGATGGATTCAAATCGACTTCAACTTCACACCCCCAATTGCTTCAATTGCACACACAGACCAGACAGACACAAAGCAGCCAGGGTTGATCCCACGCATCCGATCTCTTCCTCGCCACATCGAAGGGTTCTAGGAAATATGGAAAGATTGACAGGCATCGTCCTTGCAAGGATACCTGTGTAGATCCCAATGGATCTTTCGGTCCGGTCCAAGAACATGGATGCCGAGATGGACGCTCATCCAAGGCTGGCTGGCTGTTTCAGCCGGGACATCAATCCTTCGCTGGCAGACCAGGTACTTCGTCCTGGGTTAAATCCCCGACTCTTGGCTCCGGACGACAATCGCCGAAACAGCACCTGATCAATCTCTTCGAAACGGCATGGGCCATGCAGGACTCCCCAGTACTCGTACCAAAGTCGGCACCGTCGAGGCCAGGACAATCCTGAGATGGATGGGCGATCTCGACAGGACCAGAGGAAGGCACCTGCAGGGCCTGCTCCATCCCTCGCCTCGGTTCCATCCAGACCGAAGCGAGCATCCATCATCATGATCCCGGCCGGATCGTCTCGAGATGCTGCCGGCGTTTGCGGTCGAGGGATTAGATCCGTTTCCTGAGCTCAGGGTTGCGTTGGAGGTCAAGACTGCAGCTAGGTAGTCCGGGCGAGGAGAATGATGCATGAGCCGGGGAGTCATTCCCCTCATGGACGATATAGGTGCGGTGGAATGGGGTCCTCCCTATTACCTACTGACCTGCGATCTATCAGTACGAGTACAGGACAACCATATAATGTGGACGACTCTGCCATCATTCCCAGGCCGTTTGTTTCTCGGCCTTTTGCCGCTCTCCTTCAACCCCTTCTTCTCGGTGCGCGCGAGCTCACAGACGACATGCTGAACGAAACCGGCTCCCTCGTGGGCAGTGACCTCTTCATCAGGGGCAGCCTTCGGAGCATCTCAACCCGTGGTATCATCGAGTCTTGGTACTGGACGCTCCCTACCGCCTTTCTTCTGTACTGCGTCCTCGACGTTCTGCACATCAGGATCTCCGTCAAGAGGCAGGGCCACACGCCACAGGGAGCCATCCCCGTGAGCAACAGCTTGTTTGCCGCTCCCCGATTCATCCTCAACCTCATCTGGGCGTTTCGATCGTTTGACCACTTGCAAGAGGCCTATCGCAAGGTAAGCGCATGCATCGCTCTCAAGTTCCCGCGGCCCCTATGTTCCTTGCTCGCCCCACCAGTCCACTATATCTGATGTTGGATCCGCATCTTGGCAGTATGGCAAGTCAAGCTTCCAGGTCGTCCGCAACAACGGCTCGTTTGTCGTGCTGCCGCAACATCTCGTCGAGGAGCTCGCCAGCCTTCCCACGAGGGTATCCGACCCCTCGGCATCTCTCGAGGCCGAATTCCTCGGTCATCTCGGCGGCTTCGACTTCATCAAGGAGACCAACCTCCAGCGCATAACGGCGCAGCGCAGGCTGACGAGCCGCATCCCTCTGATTACGCCCAGCCTAGAGAAGACGCTATCTGAGGAGTGTCGGAAGCTTCTCCCTGACAGCGAGGAATGGACCGAGTTCCAGCCGCACTCCGTGCTGGAGCAGTTTTCTGCGAGGATCACTTCCGAGGCGATTGTTGGCCCCAAGTTCCGGACCAACCCGACCTGGATCGACATCGCGATACATTATACCGAAGGCGGTCAGTCTCCCAATCTTTCGCCCACGTCGTTCCAGGAAATAAGGCATCCTCTCTCTCCGTGTTCTCACCTTTGATCTCGGCAAAGCTAACCCGTGAAGCTCAATTTCCAATTTCACAGTCTTCATTACCTCTGTCATCTTGAGATTTTTCCCTGAGTGGATGCAATGGACGTTGTCCAACTTCATGCCCGTCTGTTGGCAGGGGAAGAAATATCTTCGAAAGGCCAAGGAGTTGCTCGGCCCCCGCATCCGCGAGCGCGTGGCGGCAAGCGACTCCGGCGCCTGGGAGCCCAGTGACGACAATCCCGAGGACGCCGATCTGCTGAGCTGGCTATGCCATACCGTCAAGGGCCCCGAGCGCAACGTCGACACCATCTCCCACTGCATCGTCATCTTGGCCTTTGCGTCGGTGCACACGACGGGGCAGCGAATGAACAGCATCCTGCTCGACCTTGCGGCCGACACTTCCCTGCGCGACGTGCTCATCGAGGAGATTACGTCCGTCGCGAGCAAGGGCTGGAGCGCGGCCTCGTACGACGAGCTCAAGAAGATGGACAGCACGCTCCGCGAGTCCCAGCGGACATCGCCCCCCCTGCTCACCGGGATGAGACGCTACTTCAACGAGAGCTACACCTTCAAGGACGGGACCTTCATCCCGGCGGGGACCAACGTCTGCATGGCGGTCTACTCCATCGAGAACGACGAGGCCAACACCCCGCGACCCGAGGTCTTTGACGGCCTGCGGGCCTACCGCCTGAGGGAGGAGCGCGAGCGGTCGGGCGCCGACCTGGACAGTACCGCCGCCAAGGAGCATCTCTTCACCACACCGACGCCCACGGCGCTCGCCTGGGGATACGGAAAGATGGCGTGTCCGGGCCGCTTCTTCGCCGGCGCCGTCATCAAGATCTTCCTAGTCAAGCTGCTCACCGAGTACGAGTTCAAGTTCATGCCGGGCGCCGGGAAGCCTGCGCTGCAGAATCTGCACGAGCATTATTTTGCCCCGCCGTCTCTCAAGATGCTCATCAGGCGACGCAAGGGCTCCTCTGCTCCTTTCTGAACAGTCTGCTTCTCATTATCAGGTGTGAAATATATACATATACTCTTGAAGTATGTACGGCTTTGACGCTTTTGTCATTTGTGCTACAGGTACCTGTGTGATGTGCCTTGTTCGGGTGACGCCAGGCTCGACGTACATGATATGTCGATTTGGGGATCAAGCGAAGATCTATTAGTACTGTAGTATTCCAATGCTGTGAATCTTCGTCTCGTCACAAACCTCATTTCCCAAAGAGCCTCTGCGCGTAACTCAGGCCCTCGCGATTGAGTATGTTGGAAGGCTTGATCTGATGGGTATGCGGCCTTGTCTACCCGGTAGTATTTCATCTCTCTGAGGAGTCGCTGTATACGGAGTATACGGAGTACTACATACATCAATGTAGGGACGAGTGATTTGATGTGAATGCGAATACGGAGACGAATGAGACCCTCCTCCGCGCCTGCCTCGCATCGCGCAGCGCATCACACGTCCAGTCTCCTTCACTGGCCTCCGAGACAGCACTGGCACCCGGACGGCCATTGGTCGGGATCAGGCGGCCAGGAAGGCGAAGGCGCGAGCAGGGCGCGAGCGAGAGACAGCGGCTGGTTGGAGTAGTAGTAGAGGTACTAGGTACCTCTAGGTAGAGGTAATCAATCTCAATGGATCAATGCCACAGTGCGGTACGGAGTACTCCGTACAGTAAAGCCGCTCCTGCGGTCCAAGTGCGACGGTGGGACGGAATATCAACGGACTGAGTTGAGGATGCCCTTGCTACCACTCCGTACGGAATACAAGTAATCCGTATCCTCTAGGCCGATGCTGCGAATCCTGGGTGATGCATCGTCCGGCCCCTCTTCGCACGTTGGGACAAAGGGGGGGAAAACTTTTTTTTTGTATACCGTATGCGCCTACCCGTTGATATTCAGGGGTATTGCTCTCCTCGTTGGCCTCTAAAATGCTAGTCCCCGTCGCTCGAGGTACTACGAGTGCTACTAACCTACCCTGTAGGGCCCACCCCGTCGTCGCACAGTCCGGGGACTCCCGAGTCTAGCACTGCCCAGTGTGCCCGTACCGATACTGCCCAAACAGGTACTCCGTAGCTGAAGAGGCTTCAGTCACAGGTGGCCCATCCAGACACTGCCAGGCCACCCGTGCTGAAGTACGGAGTACGAAATACGGAGGACGGCGTACCGGTACCTGCGAATCAAGGTCAGCGGCTGCTCAGTGGTTGGCTGAGTCGCTCTTTCCCATCTCCGGCATGACGGATAACGTGACGCGATTTGTTTACTTTCCCATGCCCCCTCTCGCTCCTTCCTGCCCTGACGAGTCCTGTTTCGTACTCGTAACTTCCCATCTCTTCCCGCCGCACTTGAAGTGCCGACATCAATCATTTCTCCTCGCCCGATGCGAAGATCATCCTCTCCCCTTCCCCCATCAAACTCCAACTCCAACGCCTCCTCCCCCTCCTCCTCCCCCTCCCATCCAGGGTCCTCTCTCTCGTTTCTTTTCTCGGCGCCAGCGTCTCGCCTCCCCCGCCGCCGGACCCTCGATCCCCTCCTTTGAAGATCAACCCTCATCGGGCCCCAAGGCGCCCCCCTCCCTTCATGGTATTCCGTGCTCAGTGCTCCGTACGAGTACCTACCTCCTCTGCAGTGGTAACATGATGGATTGAACGATTTGCTCGCGGGCGAACCGGCCTGGACCCCGTTAAATACGGCTGATCGCTGACTAAGCCCCGCCACAGGTCCAACAGCTGCTCTCGAGTCGAGTCTCGGCTACGTCGTCCGAGATATTCATCCGCTTCCGCACCGCCTCTCGCGCCTGGCCCGCACACGCCTCGAAAGTGGCTCTGCTTGCTCGCGCCCCCCCCAAAAAAAGAGAAATCTCCCGGGTCTGGACCTCTGGACCCTCTGGGCCGCCTCGACCATCGACTCCTCGCCCGGGCGGCGTCCCATCACCACCGTCAATCCTGCTCTGCAAAAGCCAGGATCCCCGATCGAGGACGGCTTCTCGCGTTCGCCAGCCGGCCAAGACTTTGACCTTGTCGCTGCGTCGCATCATCGTACATTCATTCCCACCGAGGGACCCCTCCGCGCCGACCCTGCCCCCAGCTTTCCCCAGATATTCTTTTGGGCCCGAAAGCCTGCCGCCCCTGCACTGGCGGCGACGATTGCCAGCCTTGTCGGTGGTCCTGGTGTCGCGCGCCCTCCAGCTTTCTCTCTCTCTCTCTCTCTCTCTCTCTCTCTCTCTCTCTCTCTCTCTCTCTCTCTCTCTCTTTTCCCTCCCTCCCTTCCTCCCTCTCTCTCTTTCTCTCTTTCGAGTCTCTCTCACGAGGCTCTTTCCCCCCTCCTCTCGCTATCTCTGAGGCGCCTGTTCTCCCTCCTCCCTCTGGGCTCACTGCTCGCCGCGCCTTTCCTCTCCTTCCTGGCACGTGCTTCAGCCCGCTGTGCTTTCTGAAGCCTTGCCGGCGCTGCCCTCGACTGCACCGGCCATCGAGTCGAGGCCTCTCTTTCTTGCCCACCCCTCAATCTCTGCCCCTTTCCCCCCTCCCCCCACCCGGGACACGCCCTCGCTGATATCTTGGGACTTGGAGCTCCGTGCTCTGTGGGCTCACTGGCCTGTCCCTCCCGCTCCCGCTCCCGCTCCACACCTTCTTCCTCGTCGTCGTCGTCCTCCCTTTTCTCTCCTCGCACCCACCCTTCGAGCCGTTGGACTCGTCATCGGCCTCTTCTGCTTATTCGATGACGAACCTGGCGACGCCGCCCTACCCGGCGGAATGGCGTCACGCCCTCTCCAAGAAGGTGTCTGAGTCGACCCGGCAGCGCGAGACATTCAGGCAAGTCTTTTCCGGGGTTCTCGAGGCCTCGGCCAACCTGAGGGCATCTTCTCAGGGCACTGCCTCGAATGCGGCATACATGTAATCGCTGACATCACTGACTCGGCTTTCAGATACGACCCTTCCTTGCACTCCAGGAGGGTGCTCAACGAGAGTGGCGTGGCGCTGCCCGGCTTGGCTCCCTCTCAAGACAGTGTTCTCACAGCTCTCGCACAGTTAGTCCTGTGGCAAACCGGCACCAGTCGCTCACTCATCTCACTTTTTGATGACAAGTGCGAATACTTCATCGGCGAGGCCACGACCAGCCTGCCCCTGGTCCCCCTGCCGTCCCAGAAATCGAGTGACCAGGACCTGTGGATGTGCGGCACGGCGATCCCCAGAGCGCACAGCTTCGGCGAGTACACCCTGCTGGCAAAGGACCCCACCCAATTCGAGTACTGCAGGGAGGACAAGCGCCAATGGCCCGTCCTCGTCGTGCCCGACCTCGCCAACGATCCTCGCTTCAGCGACAACCCCTACTGCCGGCCCGGCAGCCCCGCCCGCTTCTACGCCGCTGTGCCCATACGGACCTACCGCGGGATCAACATCGGCGTCCTCTCCGTCTTCAACCCGGAGCCCGACACGCCGTGGACTGAGCACCAGTCGCAGCTGCTGAGGAACACCGCACTCACCGTCATGGCTCACCTGGACACGAATCGATCCAAGTCCGCGCACAGGCGGAGCGAACGGATGGTCCGCGGTCTCGGCTTCTTCGTGGAGGGGAAATCTGTGTCGGCATCGTGGAACGCTCGCCTGGGAAGGGCATCTGTGGCCGAGGGAGCGATGGGAGACGAGGAGACGGCCGCGAGACAGGCCGCGCGTGAGAAGTTTGAAAAGTTACAGGAGAAGGAAAAGCGAGAGTTGGGCCATCACACCGAACGGGAGCCCATCTTACACCAGGACGGAGATTCGGACAGGGAGGGCCACGACGGGGGTTCGAGGGAAGGGTTGGGGAGCAAGGGCAAGGAAAAACAGGTTATGATCAAGACTCCGACATCGACGAGATCGCCTTCCCCCAACGCAGCCCTGGGCGATGCGACCGATGCGACCGACGCCTACGACCCATTCGGACCCAAGAAGGGCTCGAGCGCCTGCTTTGGTATCCAGAGCCTGCAGGCAACGCCCGAGAGGGTCTCCACGGCAAATAGGAAATGGCGCGAGAAGGTCCCCAGTAGCTCGAACCCCATGGTCGAGACATTCTCCGAGGCCGCCATCATCATCAGGGAGTCCCTCGAAACCGACGGCTGCCTCTTCCTCGACGCGACCCTCGGGTCATTTGGCGCATTCGATGGCCGGCACCACCACTACCACGAACCCAAGCGGCCCGGCGAGCCGTGCTCCTCGTCCGAGACGAGCACCAGCAGTAGCAGCAGCAGCAGCAGCAGCGACTACGAGGACGACGACGAAGAGAACTCCCCGGCGGAGCAGACGTGGCCGCCGTGCCAGGTCCTCGGCTTCTCCACCGTCGCGCCCGCGCAGCCCGACATGTCGAACAACATCACTCGAAACGTCAACATGGCGCAGAGGTTCCTGGCGAAACTGCTCCATAGGTATCCCAAGGGCAACATCTTCAATTTCGACGCGAACGGGGAGCTCCAGTCGAGCGACAATATGGACGACGAGACCTGGCTGGAGCCCGTCTCGCCGCACGCGCTCGGGCGGACTCAGCCGGCGGAGAGCCAGGCCAAGACGCCCCGCAAGCCCTGGGCGCGCCAGAACGAGGGGCGCGCCATCCTCGAGGTGTTCCCGAAAGCCCGAAGCGTCGCCTTCGTCCCCGTCTGGGACCCACGCAAGCAGCGATGGTGCGCCGGCGGCTTCGTCTACACTGTGACGCCGACCCGGATCTTCACGATCGAGGGGGAGCTGAACTACCTCAGGGCCTTTGGGATCCTCGCCATCGCAGAGACGCTCAGGATGAAGACTCTCGTGGCCAACCAGGCCAAATCTGACGCCCTCGGCTCGCTATCCCACGAACTCAGGTCTCCACTGCACGGCGCGGTGCTGGGCATCGAGCTGCTCCGCGACACCGAACTCACGGTCTTCCAGGGAAACGTGGCGCACACCATCGAGACGTGCTGCCGCACGCTCGTCGACACCGTCGACCACTTGCTCGACTACTCCAAGGTCAACAAGTTCATGCAGTCCAAGCGCAAGGACACGGAGCCCCGCGGCCTGCGCCAGATCGGGGCTCGCACGGTCGAGGAGGGCATGCTGAGCCTCTACAATCACATCAAGATCGACGACGTCGTCGAGGAGGTCATGGACGGCGTGTACGCCGGGTTCAACTTCCAGCACATGTCAGTCACGCAGCTGTCCCAGCACAAGACGGGGTCGCACTCGGACCTGACGGCCATCCGCCGCCTCGATACAATGCAGGCAATGGAGGAGCTCGGACCCAACATGACAGACAAGGGCGACGTCCTGCTGCGCTTCGGCGAGGTCTCGGTCTACCTCGACATCGACCCGACCTGCTCCTGGCGCTTCTACACCCAGCCGGGCGCCATCCGGCGCATCGTCATGAACCTGTTCGGCAACGCCCTCAAGTACACTCGCAAGGGAACCATCAAGGTCTCGCTGACCCAGCAGCTGAAGGAAATCGGGAAGAAGGGGCCCCAGCCCCCGGAGACCATGATTAGCATCACGGTGGCGGACACCGGCAAGGGAATCAGCGACGACTACCTCCGCAACGAGCTGTACAAGCCCTTCTCCCAGGAGGACCACCTGGCGCCAGGCACCGGTCTGGGACTGAGCTTTGTCAAGCAAATCACCTCGCAGCTGCGCGGCCAGGTGACCGTGGAGAGCAAGGTGGACGTCGGGACGACGGTCCGCGTATCCCTGCCCCTGACCCGGACGCCGCCATCGGCCGAGGGTCTGACACTGTCGCATGAGTATGAGCGGGAGTACGAAACGCAAGTTCACGAGCTGGACGGCCTCGAGATTTTGCTGGTGGGATTTAACACGGCGAAGAAGGCGGGCGAGCGTCCCCTCTTGGACGGGACCCACGTCGACCAGCAAAAAATCGTCGAGAACATTTGCCGCGAATGGCTCCGTCTCAAGATTATCCCGGAAGACACGCCCAGGACCAAGGTGCCGGATATCGTGCTCTGGGAGGAGGAGTCTCTGACGTCGTCCCTGGTGCAGGAGGCGATACTGGCCGGGCCCCCATGTGTTGTGGTGTGTACCAATGCCCTGGTCGCGTATAAGAGTGCAGCCCATTTCGAGAACATCAAAGGGGGCGGCATCTTTGAGTTCATCTCGCAACCGTAAATTTTTCCCGTCTCCACCATCGCCCCCTTTTCTCTCTCCCCCCCTTTTCTCCCTGCATGAAATGATGGCTGATAAATGCATTCTTTCTTTCGTCTAGTATCGGTCCGCATAAGCTATCGAAAGCCCTCACGCTCGCGTTGAAGCGGTGGAAGGATGCGCCCGCGCAGACGCAGACTTTCCCCGTGTCGCCGCTGACCCCTCGACCGGATCCGATGAACTCGGCGAACCTGAGCTACGGCCAGTACGCCCGCGCGATGGTGTCGTACTCCGCGGGACCCAAGATCCTGGCGCTGCGGGATAACAACAAGATACCGACCATCGCGGCGCCGCCGACGCCCGAAGTTGACGAAGCAGCCCCCGAATTTCTCCTTGTGGAGGACAACAACATCAACCTCGACATCCTCTCGATTTACATGAAAAAGCTCGGCAAGACGTTCCGCACGGCGACCAACGGACAGGAGGCCTTCGACGCGTACAGAGAGCGGCCGGAGCAGTGCAAGTTCATATTCATGGACATATCCATGCCCATCATGGACGGGTTCGAGGCCACGAGGCGGATCAGGGCCTACGAGCGGGAGAACTCGCTCAAGCCGTCCATCATCTTCGCGCTGACGGGGCTCGCGTCCGAGGGGGCCCAACAAGAGGCCCTCGGCAGCGGTGTCGACCTCTTCCTGACGAAGCCGGTCAAGCTGAAGGAGCTGGGTCTTATCCTGACCACCCGGGGTCTATTGGGCGATCAGGGTCCCGCGACCGCAGCAGCGACAACAATCACATCGACGACGACGACGACGACGACAACCACAACGACGACGACGACGACGATGACGACCGACTCCCCCTCCTCCAACTCCTCCGCGAGCATCAACATCACCAATAACGCCACGAACGAAATGACCTGATTCTTCTTTGAGAGATGACGAGCGATATTTTGCAGCAGCGCGGTGTTCTTGCGTTTTTTTCTGTTCCCTTTTCTGGCTTAATGTTTTTTTTTCCTCGCGTGGGAGCGCAAATTTACGTGGATTTCACATCCCCCCCAACAATGACAAAAAAAAGCACCATCATTTCCAAGGCATTAGAAATTCCATCATGCAAACTCATTTTTCATCTTGCAATCATGGCACTGGCGTTTCAGAGACGAAGAAAAACGAAATCGAAGGGACCAAAAACGGATGGACGGACGGACGGGACGGGATGGGATGGGACGGGGATGGATGGATGTTTGCTTCACCGGGGGAAAGGAGGGAGGTTTAACAAGGAGATATCAAGAGAAAACATGGCAATTTCAAGGGATCAATCTTCTTTGAGAGAAAGTGTGGACAAGTTCAGGGGATGGATTTTCCTTTTGATTTCTTTTCTCCTTTTTATTGTCCCTACGGAGCTTGGCTGGAATGGGTCGTGTGATGTATGTTCGCTGTGCGCTTGCGATGCGTGGGATTTCTTTTTCCCTCGGCCCTACCGGAACTGGTTTCATGTTGACCCCTTGGCTGACGGTGCTGCTGGGTCGCTGATTGACATTTACATTTCCCTATTGTGGCCTCATTCATCTCTTGGTCTTTCTCTTGCTGTCCTGTGAACAGTGGTGGAGGTGTCTGGGGCAGGCGCTGGTGCTTGGGGGGGGGAGAGGGGGGGGGGGGTTGGTTGCGGGGTCTGGAAGGGCGGGGGGTGGCTTGCAAGTCGATTTCATGGCCTGGGATCACGGCGGCAGGCGAGGATCTTTGCGATGCGGATGGGTGCCTCGGTTTTGGCATAGCAAATTTGGAGATGTTTTATCGGGGTGGAGCGTGCTGATATTGACATGAAAGTTGGAGCGCCGTTGCCGCGGGAGGGACGGGCATGCGAAAGTCTATGCATTCGTCTTTCGTGATATTCGTGAGTGTAGCGGGTAGGTATGTATATACAGTTGGTGGAAGGTAGTAGGTAGCTGAGTATAGTATGGTGGATGGATGGATGCTTGGTATGGCATGGTATTATACATGGATGGCCCGCGGAGGGCAAGGCAAGCGTACAGAAGAGAGATGCGAAGGGACAAGGAATAACGGGGCAGCTCACGGCACCGAGGTCGGGATCTTGACCATGCCGCGCTTCCTGTCCTCGAGCGGCGCGCCGTAGCGCCAGCCGGTGCCCCTCCGGGAGCGCCCGTCCCTGCCGACGTGGTCCGCGTTGATCTCCTTGAACCGAAACTCGCACCTGTCGCTCTGGACGCGCGTGGTGCGCCGCTCCTCTGCGATCCTGAGGCGCTCGATGCGCCGCGCGACGGCGTCCTCCTCGCGCTGCGTGTCGGCGCGGAAGCGCGCGGCGCCCTCTGCGCGCGAGGCGCCGGCGCGCAGGGCGCGCTCCATGGCGATGAGCTGGGGCTGCGGGGAGCGCGCGTCGGCGGGGAGCATGGCGCGGTGGAAGGCGGCGGCGGCGTCGGCGCGGGTGAAGCGGCGCGACTCGCCGACGGGGACGAAGAGCTGCTGCATGGTGAGCTTGTGGACGTGGACCTCGTTGACGGGCTCGTGGGGCGGGTTGGGCCGGCCGTCGGCGAGAGAGGTCGTGGGGAGCATCTTCATGACGGCGCTGGCGTAGGGGAGCGCGAGCTTCTTGCCCTGGGGGGAGGTGTTAGCGGCCCGTTCATATTCAATGCGGGTGGTATTCGGTGCTATGGCAGAGAGAAAGGAGGTGTTTGTGCGCAATCAGGAATAACAGTTTTTTTTAACCACGGAGGAGTCTTCAAGACTAATCGAAAATTTTTTTTGTTTGGTCTCATCATGCAGCGGGGGCATTGAACATGCATATGGATAGGAATATGGAGAGGACAGCTCACCTGCGCAACCCACTGCTTCTCAACCTCCTTGAGCCTCACAACGGCCGCGACGCGCCTCACGTCGATGCCAAACTCGGCCGACACGCCCTTGAGCGACTCCCCCTTCTGCACGACACGCGCCCACACGAGCTCCCGCGCCGCGTCGTCAAGCACGGGCTGGCTCCGGAACAGCGGGTTCAGCGGGAACGGCTGGTCCGCGAACCCGCCCGCGAGGTACCGCGGCCCGCGGGCGCCCGCGGAGGACGGCGCCGCGGCCAGCTCGGCGCCCTCGCGGCCCTTGAGCCACGCGAACATGAGCTGCCGCGCGCGGCTCATCTTCTCGGCGGGCGGCGTCGTCGAGAAGGCGCGGCGGGCGCCGGGCCCGCGGAGCGCCGCTGCTGCTGCTGCTGCTGGTGCTACTGCTGGCGGCAGCATGCTGGGGAGTTTGGAGAATAGAAGACGGATATGAGATGGGTTTCAGAGATCAGGGCGCGTGGTGCATCCTGATGGCGAGCGGGCGGGTGTCCTGCGGCGAGGGCGCGGGGAGCATGTTCATCGTGCGGGAGAGCGTGCAGGACGTCTTTGGGCCGCCGTGATCCTTTTTTTTTTTTTTTCTCTCTCCCTTCCCCCCCCCCCCTCTTTTTTAGGTCCGTCGAAGGAGCATTTTCTTTCGCTGTGGGGCTTTCTCCCTCGGCAACGGCAATATGTTCTTCCGTGTAATCTTAGTCATCGGGACGACAACCCGAGGTGGGGCGGGCCGGCGATGGAAACGGCCAATCAGGAGCGGGCTGGGTCGAGCTGCGAGTACCGGTAAGTTGTCGACTTCAAGCTGGGCAGAATGCCTTCATATCCTGATCCAGCACGGTGATAGTACTCCGTAGTAGATCTCGGGTTGTGCCGGTCGATAGAGTCTTCAATTCAAGCCGAGGTGAGCTTCCAGAAAGTAGATTAACGTCCATTCCGTATGGTAGCAAAGCGGTCGTTCATTAAAATTCCATATCGTCAACCTCCATCAACCCCCTCGCCGCTCAAGGCATACCCCGATTAGCCCCATCATCCCGCGGCCACATCTTTCCCCCTTTCTTCATGTTTCTTCTTCTTTTTTCCCCCCCCCGCTTTCGCCTTGCTTTCTCTTTTCTTCTTGGTCTGGTGGTTGTTGTTCTTGCTGCGAGTTGCTCCCCCGAACGCACTTCTCTCATCCGCGAGTGCGGTAGATGCTCATCGTTTCGACAAAGGGAATGCAATATGACGAGTGAAATCAACGCTATATCCGCCCCCACCCCTTAAAGACCTCCTTGGACCCCATGCCTGACTCCTTCCCCCCTTCCCCCTCCCTCCCTCCTCCCCACCCCCCCTTTTGGAGTCCCCCGCGCGCAAACTCCCCTGAAAATGCTTTGAAGAAACCGGCAAAGGGAAATAAAAAAACAAGAAAGAGAAAGTACAGGCGAATGCGAACATAAAAAAGAAAATCTTTTGAAAAGAACGGAGAGAAAGCAATGGGAAGAGGAGAGAAAGGGAAAAAAAGAGGAGAGAGAGAGAGAGAGAGAGAGAGAAAAGAGTATGTAGAAGATCCCTCATCCCCTTCGCCCTTCCTTCCTCTAGTCTCGTCCGATGAGATGACTCAGTCCTTTCGCGGGAGGACCTGTCGAAAATTGTCATGAGGATAACGAGAGCGAGGATCGGTTCTTTTTCGACTTGTTTTTGGCGGCCTGTGCTTGGGCTCGCTTGTTCGCCTCCGCCTCCTCGGCCTTGACCGAGTAGTCCTTCCACTTGCGCCACCCGTCAAAGTCGATGAGGGCCTGCATGCATCCCCACTCCATGACCTTCCTCTCGAGCCAGACAAAGTTGACGGGCTGTGAAGATTTGGTTAGCTCTCAGGTACGATCAATGTCAGAGGGGATGGGATATATCAAGGGGAAGGACGCACCTTGGTCAGGAAATCATTGCAACCGGCGGCGAGCGCCTCGTGACGGTCGCTCTGCAGCGAACTAGCCGTCAGCGCGACGATGATGACGGGGCTCTTGAACAGCGCCAGGTCGTCGAGGCGGTCCTGCTCGGAGGGCTCCTCGGGCTCCTCCGGGTCGATGCTCGGGGTGGACGAGGAGAAGACGCCGATGCGGTTGAGCCTCTCGAGGCGGCGGATCTCCCTCGTGGCCTGCAGCCCGTTCATCACGGGCAGCTGGATGTCCATGAGGACCAGGTGGAAGCCGCCGGTCCGCCACTTCTTGACGGCGTCGCGGCCGTTCATGGCCGTCTGCCACCGGACCTTGAGCCGCTTGACGAAGGCCTCGAGCAGCTTGAGGTTGATCGGGTTGTCCTCGACGATGAGGACGCTGATCGGGGGCACGGAGCCGTTGAGCCTGCTGGGCTGCGTGGTCGAGTAGTCGCCGTTCTTCTTGATCTTCTTGGAGCGCGTGCCGCCGGCGCCGCCGAGGCCGCCGCCTAGGTTGCGAGGCGACAGGGTCCTCGGGGGCGGGGTGCCGATTCGAGCCGGCGCGACCTCGGGGCCGGGGGACTTGGTGATCGGGGTCGCGTTCGCGGAGATGACGGCGACGTCGGACGAGTTGGAGTGGGTTCGCGAGTGGGAGTGGCGGGGGCGGTGGTGCACCCCGTGGGCCCCGCCGCCGCCGCCGCCGCCGCCGCCGCCGCCGCCGCCCGACGAGGTAGACGCGGTCATGTTATTATTGCTGCTGTTGAGGTTGCTGCTGTTGGCGTTGTTCGCGTTCATGAGGCTACTGCTGCTGTTGCTGTTGTTGATGCTGTTGCTGTTGTTGTTGTTGTTGTGCAGGTTGGGCGAGGAGGTGTGCGTCCTGCCGACCCGGGGTCGATCCTGGCGCTCCCTATGCTGCCTGGACCTGACGCCGCCGGGGGAGGGGATGGGGGGCAGGTGGCCGGAGCCGATGACGGCGATGGAATGGGGCATGGAGCCGGTCGCGGGGTTCGGGAGGGAGACGGGAAGATGGGGCGAGGAGCCGCTGGCGACGGGCGGGAAGTAGCCCTCGCTGGTCTCCGGGGGCCGGCCATCCTCGTGGTAGTAGACGGCGGTGGCGTTGGAGGAGGCGGGAGCGGGGTGTGGGGCGCGGGGCGAGGCCTTTGGGGTGCGCCGGGGCACGTCGATGATGAGGGCCTCGTTGACGGACTGGCCGGAGGGGAAGTAGGAGTCGATGGCGTCGCTGATGGGCTCCTCGGGGCTCAGGATGCGCTCCTTGATGTCGTTGCGGGGGCAGATGCGGATGATGAGGTCGGGGGAGTCGAAGGTCTTGCCGAGGGAGTTTGCGTATTTGCGGAGGATCATGTCGCGGACGTCGTCGACCAGGTCGTTCTCGCCGACGGTGACGAGCGTGGGCGAGGCGTGGGGCCGCTTGACCCAGATCTTGCGGAAGGGCGCGGCCATATTGGCATTGGAGACGGGGACGGATCCTGGGGCGGGCACGGCGTAGGGGGACGAGTAGTGGGAGCCGGTGCTGCCGGAGTAGGAATGATGATGGGGGGAGTAGGAGCGGGGGGGATGGAGGTGGGAATGAGAATGGGGGTGGAGATGGGTTTGGGAGTGCGATCCCGAACGGGAGTAGGCGGCTCCCACGACGGCGGCGGCGACGGCGTCGTCTGTGTCCAAGGTGCGATAGGCGTGGTGTTCGTCGGCTAAAGGCGAGAGGAGGGACTGGATGAGGCTGGCGTGGGTCGTGGTGGACACGAGGCTCTGTCGGCGTATGTCGGTCGTCGGATCTGCGGAGGTGGAGGAGGTGGTGGCAGGGGTCTGGTCGGCGGAGAGCACAGATGGCGTCGAGGGCCGGGGAGGAGGTGGAGGAGAGGGAATCGAGGGACGACGATGGGGGGCGGGCGTCGAGGGCGGCAATGCAGCTCCGTCGGCGCTGGTCGCAGCCGTGCCTGTAGCAGTATGGGCGCACGTGTCTACTGGATTGATGGGACCGGTGTTTGCGGCGGCGGCGCTGGCGCTGGCGCTGGTATCCGTATCGGCGTTTATGCGGGAGCCGGTGACGGGGCTGATGTTCTCGTCGTCGACGATCTCGGCGTGGTTGTCGAAGTCGAAGTCGCGGCCGTGGCCGTGGTTGTTGTCGTGGTGGTGGTCGTGATCGTGGTTGTTGCTCGTAATGATGGTGATGGTGGAGGACGAGGTGGAGGCGACGGAGGACGGAGGGTCTGGGTCTGGAGGAGCCGCTCTTGCCGTTGGAGTTTGAGAGGTCGAGGTTGTTGGTGCTGCGGCTGTCGAAGCTGGCGGGCTCGGAATGCAAACGGGGATGGGGATTGAATCTGGAGTTGGGATGGGAGTCGGACTTGAGCTTGGACTCGGACTCGGACTCGGAATTGGGAACGGGGTTGGAATTGAATTTGGCCTTGGCTTTGGATTTGGATTTGGATTAGTTGGCGGGGAGGCGAGGTTCAGCGGCAGCGGGCCGTGGCCATGGCGCGGCGGCGGCGGCGATGAGCCCGAGGGGCACGACGACGAGGAGGACTCGGACCCGACTTGAGGGCCGTCGCGAGCATCAGCGGCGCCGGAATGCGCGGCGTAATTGATGGAGACGGAGGTCGGGGTCGAGATCGATGTCGAGTGCGCGTGAGCGGGCGAGGCTGCGGGCGGGTGGTGGCAGCAGCAGGTGGTGGTGGAGGTGGATGCAGGCAGAGCAGAGGCACACGCAGTAGTAGTAGTAGTAGTAGTAGTAGGAGTAGTAGGAGTAGCCGCTGCGGGTTGGGGCTGAGGCTGAGGCTGCTGCTGCTGCTGCTGCGATCGAGATCGAGATCGAGATCGAGATTGAGATTGAGATTGGAATTGAGATTGAGATTGGGATTGGGATTCCGATTGAAATTGAGATTCCGATCGAGGCTGAGATGGGGGGAGAGGGTGCGAGCGCGACGAGGAAGAGGTGGACGAGGAGCGCGAGCGCGAGCGCGATTGCGACTGCGAGGACGAGGACGAAGACGAGTGAGAGTGCGAGTGCGAGTGCGAGTGGGAGGAGGGAGAGGACGAAGGCGAGGGCGAGGGCGAGGGCGAGGGCGACGGGGACCGATCCAGCAAGGGCCGGTGGTGCTGATGCTGCAGCAGCTCGCGTCGGTGGTGGTGGTGGTGGTGGAGCTGAGACGACGCTGGTGGTGGTGGTGGTGGTGGTGGTGGTGGTGGTTGTGGTAATGGAAGAGGAGGAGCAGGAATCTGGATCTTGGCCTGGAGCGAGTCGGAGAGGACATGGAGGAGGAGGAGGAGGAGGAGGAGGAGGAGGAGTCCTGGAGGTCCAGCCCGTTTTCGCTCCTGCTCTTTTCTCGCGGTTCCAGCTGCTCCTGCTCCAGCTGCATGTGCCCTTCACTGACAAGTTCCCGTCCCAGCTCCAGTCCCGGTTCGGACTGCAGGTGCTGTTCCAGGTTCCGTCCAGGCGCCGCCAGGGTCGCCAGGGGACCCGGACGACCTGGACCTGCCGCTGTTGGCGCCGCGTCTCCAGGCCGCTCAGGCTGCATCGAGCGCTGTGCGCAGCCCGTCGGCGCCGCGCCTTCAGGGTGTTCCAGCGGGCCTCCAGCAAGAGTACCGGGAGTACAGGAGGTACGAGTACCTGTACAGGTTGAGGTACTTGGGCCTGCCTGGACGCTCGAGCCGTCCGTGTGGCATGTACCGGTACTCGGCGTGCGTTGGCCTGTGCGCGCCCGAGGTGGTGGAGTTGGGAGTTCCTGTACCTGCACCGGCTGTACATGTACAGGTACGTCGCGTCCCCCGTCGACTCGGGCGAGGGCGAGGGCGTGTGGCTGGTGGGTGGCATGGAGCTGGAGCTGGAGAGCAGCGCTGGCCGAACATCCAGTTGAACAAGCTGCGAGCCCGGCAGACGCAGAGGCTGCCCTCAACAGTGGGCCCGGCGCGCGTTCCAGGGGCTCCGACCCGCTGGCCGCCCGCTGGTGCTGCTGCGGCTGGTGCTGAGGCTGGTGCGCCTGCTCGGGATGCTGTTGATGCTGTTGATGCTGTTGTTGTTGCTGCTGCTGCTGCTGCTGCTGCTGCTGCTGCAGGTGCTCGCTCCTCGCCCGCCGCCGCCGCTCCTTCCGCCGACGCCAACCCCCACGCCCAGCAGCCTCGTCGTTCAAGAGGTTGTCGATGGGGCTGCACGGCGTGCTCCGGTCGTGTTCACTTGCGCCCCCCATCACGATGCTGTCATCGTCGTAGCCGTGGCCGTGGCCGTGGCCGTGGTCGTGGTCGTGGTCGTGGTCGTGGTCGTGGTCGTGGTCGTGGTTGTGAGCGTGAGCGTGAGCGTGGTCGTGCTGGTGGTGGTGATGAGCAGCGTCTTTGCGGTGCGTGTCGTCGTCAGCGTTTTCGGCGTCGCGGATGTCGTCGTGGAAGGACTTCCTCATCCTCATCTTCATCCTCATCTTCATCGTCATCTCCTTGCCCGTCGCCGCCGCCGCTGCCGTCTCGCCCACTGCCCCCTCGGCCTTTTCCCCCGCGGGCCCCCGTCGCCGGTGCTGGCACACACGACACTCTTCGCATCCATTGACA
>NQYS01000002.1:272197-293939 GCA_003055955.1 Escovopsis sp. AC | reverse complement strand
CCCCCCCCCCCCCCGGGCCTCCAATAGCATGCATGACCCGCTGCTGGTTCTGCTGGTCTTGCTGGTCCTGCCGGTCCTGCCGCAGCCCTCCTTGGTCGATGCTGTCCTCTTCTGCCTCTTCTGCCTCGTCGTCTTCATGCCCGTCCTCCTCCCGGTGCTACTTGAAAATAATGGCCACCAATGCGTGCGTGCGTGCGTGCGTGCGTGCGTGCGTGCGTGCGTGCGTGCGTGCGTGGTGACAAGTATTCCTCGGACTCGTATGTGTTGAAACAGAAATATCATGTACTCGTACTCGTGGATGTGATACCTCGGCCCGGGCGAGATCACGGCCCATCACAATTGACAGCTCGCCGCTACTGTGCAGACCCTGCGTGCTCGCACGCCGCATCTCGTGCTGATTCCGTGCCCGGCCGATGCTATGTTGCCTCCGTGAACTCGTACATACCTGTACTCGTCGTCCGTACCGAGTACAGGTACGAGTGCTCGAAGCTGATCCAGCAGATGACAGGTCGGTCCAAGGCCGTGCGGACGATCCTCGTCTTCTCCCTCGTCCTCGTCCTTGGGATCCAGGTTCCGGGCTCGCTGGGCCATGGTCCATCGCCCAGGATCCATCGTCCAACACGCCCGCCGGCACTCTGTATCCAACGCATCAACGCTCGGCGGACCGAGCATCCAGATCCGTTCCGCCGTGATGGCTCGCCAGTGCATCTGAACGTGTCTGTCCTCGCGTAGCACAGAAAGCACAGCAGAGCGGAGCACAGCACAGCACAACGCCAAGCAGTGCGTGTGTCCGGCACAGCTAGACAAGACCCATCCATCCATCCATGCAGACAGGGTTGCCGTGCATCCTCGCTGCTTCGGACGTGCGTGCAATCAGAACACATCCATCCATTGATCCATATTCGTACGCATCTCTGGACGTGCCTGTCCATGGAGATGCATCTCCCTGAGCCGGCCATCCATGATCCATCCATCCATCCATCCATGACCCATGGATGGATCCATTCCCACTCTCAGGGTCGCCCACCGCCCCCGAGCCGGCAACCCCAAATCCAACAGAGAATGGAGGCTTTTCTGCCTCCTTCGGCGCCGATGACGGGTAGCGCTGTTCTTCCTTTCCTTTCTTTTTGGCCTTTTGGTCTTTCCTTTGCCTTATTTTTCTTTTCTTCTCCTCATTTCCTGTCCGTGGTTCTTGTCATCATCCCGCCTCGCACCTCGCTGAATCCTTCCGCTTCCATCCGGCGCGGATCGAGCCAACACGCCCTCCATCCCATCCAAGCGCACAACAACACCAGGAGCAACAACAACAACAACAACAACAACAATAACCAAAGCACCACGCGAGCGCGCACGCGAACGGGACTCCGCGATGTCTCTCGGGGTCGGACGAGAAGGGGAGGAAGGGGAATACGAGGAGGGGGACCCGGGCCGGCGACAATATTACACAGGTACCGGTATAAATGAGCCAAGTCCAAGTCCGCAATCCGGAAATGCCCAGCATCCTGGACTTTTGCGTCTTTCTTCTCCTGATTGTTTCTTGTCCCTCTTTTCTTTTTTTTTTCCCTCTTGTTCCCTTGTCTTTCTTTTTGTTGCTCGCTGCTCATTGCTTTTTCTCTGCAAATCTCTCTTCTTTCTTTTTCCTCCTTGCTCGTCATCTTCTTCTCCGTCTTCGTCTTTTGCTTTGGCGTCGTCTTCCTCTCGGGCCTCAGGCTCCTCGCTCCTCCAATGCTTCCATCACGGGGGTCCATCCCTCGCCACCTCGCCCCGGGCCTGCCCTGCCCTGGCCTGTGATCCCTGACCCCTTGCACTGCCGTCTCGGAATCAGGCGAGAGCACATCAATCTATTCCCTGTTGGTCCGACCGTCCGCTTGTTTTCGTATGGGGCACGAGTACCTGTACTCGTACGAGTCCCAGTATCGTACGGCGCAGCAGCAGGAACAACAGCAGCGTGCCCGGTTTGTTCGCTGACCCTGAAACCGGCGAGGTCCCTACCGGTATCCCCCAAAGAAGACAAGACTTCGATGCCATCCCGTGCTCGACAGTCGAATCCAGCAATCGCGTGCCAATCCTATCATGATTTTATGGACGGAGGCATTGCTCCGCGCATTGAGCCGCCATCCATCCGTCCATCGTTTCTGTCTTCGGACGCAAATAACGCCTCGAAGCAGTTCCGCGTTTGCATGGCCAGTGGCCAAGCATCAATCGCATGTCCTGTATGTATCAATCTGTACATAGTCAAAGACACCGATCCGGCCGGATACCTCTCGTATGCAGCGCTGTCCGTCGATCTCTGTCAGTGTGCGGCAGGGGTCTGGTTACACGGGGCGGCTAGTGGATGGTTCATCTGCATGGTCAAAGAGGGAGGGCCAGGAACAGGAAAAATAAGAACAAAAAAAGGCTGCATGGCCTGATGCTGATGAACCCGTTGACGCGGGAGCCTCAATGGCCCAATTCCAGGCGCCATGTAGGGAGTGTGCTTCTCGTGGGTTTGACTTGCCCAAGCGAATCCTAAGGTGAGCGTCGTTTCACCTTGGAAGAGGGGAGATGGGCAACGACGATCCCCCCCTTTTCTGCCCTCCTTCTTCATATCCTCCCCTCCCGGGATCCCCTCCGTCTCGGTGATGTGCAGCGGGGATGGGAGGAGCAGCAACAGGAGGGCCAGTCGGATGATGGGGGTCTGAAATGGGATGCGGAAAAATACATCCATTATGCATCCTTGCATGGTGCTCCTCGCTACAGGTATGCACGCATCGGCACATCCTTGTAAGCCGATGACTGTGGATCTTCCTCTTAGTGGTACTCGCATGAATACTACTCGTACTCGCACCGGTCGTGCCCTCGTCCCCTTCCTTATCCTCCCCAGCGACCAAGACGCATCGGGCTCGCATCTTCGCAAATCAGGCAAGTCTTTGACTGAAAGCTCATGTAGGAAAAATTCGATTCGTGATCCGGTCCGAACTCGGTAGGGGGATGGCGGAAGGGGGACCGCTGCGCGTTTCGTTTCTGATGCTCAGCGCCGCCGGCGATTCCTCCAAGTCCAATATCAGCCCACGTCCGCCCGTCAAATCTCGATTGTGCCGCCATGCGCCGGATCCTCCATCGTCCATCTGTCCTTGTGCAGGTATATACGGAGTACAGGTACATGCATACCTCGAGTGTGAGTAGCGCGTAGCTGTCAGGACTCCGGACCCGTACGGGCCATGCACACACATGTATGTACATACTCCGTACGGAGTACTCCGTACATGCTCATACATGCTCTCACAGGCACAGAGACACACGCACACAGGTCCTTATACATAGGTATGCACAGCCAGACCAGGCTCGACAGCATCCGTGCCAGTGCCAGCAGATCGATCCATGGGGACAAAGGCTGGCCAGCGAGTGGCGGTACGAGACGAGGACTCGTACGAGCACGAGTACATACTCGTACGTCCAGCTATCGTCCTACCTGTACGGAGTACGAGCATGTACAAACTCGCACCAGGCGCCGCCGCGCGCATGCCTGCTTGTTGCGGGCCTGCAGGAAAGTTGAGCTCGAGCTCGGCGAGTGAGGCGGCTTCCAGGAGGGGGGGATAGGTCGACGATGGAACCACGTAACCACGGCCTGTCCCACCCCCGCCCGCCCCATTGGAGATCAGGCCATTTCTCGTTGGTGAACGTCTTTTTTCTCATTTCGATGGCTGCTGCGGAGCTCCTGCCTGGATTCGGACCAGGAATGACTCTTCCATCTCGTGCGGCATCGAACGCGCCGCCGCTGCGAGAGACCTTTCTCGCCGCCGGCAACACTGGACCGCTCCTGTTGGCTGGCGCGCCGTGCCAAGTCCCCTCCATTGACTGCCTGCGGCGTTTGTATTTGTCATTCGTCAAGGTAGAAATCCCAGGATCTCCGCTGAGCTGCGCGTTTTGGAGATTGGGGGATCTTCCACTCCGTACTCCGTACTCGTACCTGTATCTTTACTAGCGAGCCATCAAGGAGGAGTTTTCTCCTCCTCCCTTGTGGCCCACCACACGTGCGGCCTGTGAGGGAAAAACAGCAATCGGGTTTGTGGCATGCGGCCCATGCGGATTGGTCCGCATGGAGCACAAGCACAGATGCCCCTTCTCGCATGAGTGGCGGCCACTGGGCCAGTTGACGAGCCTTGCGCGGTCCTCCGGATTGGGCAGGCTGCAGTTCGACCTCGCCGCCTGGGATCCGTTTCGCCAGTACCTACATGATGCAAGTCAGCTACAGGTACGGAGTACAGCTAGGAGGAAACCTGCCAGCCAGGTGAGCCAAGCCCGCTTCGTGAAGAAAGACGGGGGAAGAAAGGGGAGAAAAGAGGGGGGGGAAGAGGGGTGATACGACTCGTATCGCATCGACTGACATGTGCCTTGGCCTGTCTCCAGCTGACTATTGAAACGAATCGTGAAACAAACCCACCCACTTCCCTTGCCTGAAGGGAAAGCAAAGCAAAGCAAAGCAAAGAAAAGAACGGCGGGATGTGCAGCGGCCGCGGGAAGATCCTCCAATATTGTTTTCCCGGAGCAACGCTTGTGGGATGAACAAGGGGAAGCTTGCAACCGGCACACCCATGCCACATGGAATACAACTGGTGCTTACCTGCTCCGTACTCCGTACATTATAGATGCCTTCTGTACTCGTATTTGCCGGTAGTACTCCGTTTGTAGTGCATGATCCATGCCTCGATACCTGCCTGTACGAGTATGTACTCCGTACAGCAGAGGCGATCATGCTACACATACGCGCGCGATTGCCTGGTAGTCGGACCTCGGTGACTGGCTGTACGGCATATGCCGAGTTTGTGCAGAGCACGATCTGATGTCGTGTTCAAGGAGCGAGGAATGGAGATTGAAGATTGAAGATGGTGAAAATTGAAAATTGAAAATTGAAGCTGGACGGTGACACGTTGAGGGTTTTGCCCTCTTTCTCTTCCCTCCTGACCGGCTCCTTCCGAATTCGACGTGCTCGCCATCAATGCCTCCCGCCGGGGCAACCACGGATTCCCATCCTCACTCGTCCCTTCCATTCATCAGGCCGATCCGGGCCGGAACGGAACAACCCACTGCCGACCCGACCCGCCGCAGCCCCACCATCCCGATCGAACGCATCAACTCGCCCTCCAATGTTTGGTCGGTTGGGAAGCGAGAGAGGGTCTTGATGGTGATCCATCCATCCATCCATCCATCTTTTCCACCCGCTCATCCAATCTCATGACCACGAGCCACATGCCGACGGAACCTTTCCGCTGGTGAGACGATCGCCGCAGCCTACTGGTACTATCCACCGCCCTTCAACTCGCATCCCGTCCCACCATCATGTCGCGGGGGAGTGCCTCGAGCGACGCAGGGAGCTGCTACGACAAGCCCGTCCCCCGCCCCCCCAAGACGCCTGCCAAGCTTGCCCAGCTCCAGCGCCAGAACCGCCGCCGCGAGTACGTCCGCCGGCACCCGTCCTACCTCGCCCAGCTGGACCACGAGCTCGCCAACCCGGTCCTCTACGGGCGCCTGGTCAAGCGCTTCCAGACCGCCGCGGAGCGCCAGGCCGAGGGTAAGGTCAAGGGCTACGGACGCACCCTTGAGGCGGACCTCGTGCGCGGGGAGACGAGGCTCGCCAACGCACACGCCGGCGCCGGCGCGGGGCAGCAGCAGCAGCAGCCCGGGTCGATGCTGGCTGAGGGGGAGGCGGAGGCGGGCGAGGAGGCCGGGGATGCGGGCCTGGACGCGACTGTCCACGCGTGGGAGGGGCCAGTCGAGGACAGGGAGCAGGGGCTGCAGCTGTGGCGGGCGTTCGTCGAGGAGCGCTTCGTGCACGGCGAGGACGAGGACTTTGACTACGCGGCCGTCGACGCCGACGACGACCTGGACGTCGCCGCGAGGAACGAGGCTGAGGATGCGTGGTTCGAGCAGGAGGACCCGGCGTGGGCGGCGGAGGACCTCTTGACGGGCGAGAAGCAGGCTATATCCGGACAGACGGGGATTCAAGACTTTTGAAGGGCGCACCGGGGGAAAAGACCTTGTGGCATTTTTTTTTTTGGATCGCGGTGGACGAGATCGGGCATCAAAGCCTCGCAAGGACGCCATCTACCGAGGACGAGCAAATCCGAGGATTCTACCAGCACGAGCGAGGATGTCCATACACGGAAGAGCACGCGACCTTCGCCCTGAGACTACTCCGCAATGACTTGCACATTTGGTCACGACAACATTTCTCGACACGAACCCAAGAGGCAAGGCGGACATGTGTCTCGGGCAGCGGCCAGCCGTCCTTGGAAGCCCCTTGAGAATGGCAAGGGTTAGGGTCAAGATATTTTGCTCAGGGGAGCACACCTTCCAGAACCACCGCCGACTCTCCCATTCGCTCATCACATCTCAAATGCTATCAATATGATCCGAGACCTGATAATCCCCCCCGTCGGCCCACCTGTCCATCAGCTCACAGTATCAAGGCGGGCTCCTCTCCAGCAGCAACGTCAATCTACCGGTAACCAGGATGGATCACAAGCTCCACCAGATGACTACCGTGTGACCAGTGAAGAAGGCTCCCCCACAACGACCCAAGAGACGATCTGTGCGGCCGGCCGTGTCAGCTGCGTCGATCAGTTGATCGGTGCGCTCCACCGTCCGTACGACCAAGGCCCCGATCACCGTTGAGAAATGGTCCGCGCCCCGCGGCGGTGCCCCCGAAATGTCGGACACTGATGGGAGGAAATTTCTCGATCTTCGATCCTCCCTGGACGTCGCCATCCGGTCTGATCGTCTGAGTCAGACGGGTCCACTCGTCAAGGCGGGTGAGCTTCGATCAAACAGGGGAGCGCTTGCCGTCGAGATCGTCCCAGGCCGATCAGGGAAAGTTAACCATTGGCTGCCGAGATTTATGTACGTTCTCAGTGTCCCAACGTCTCGTGTTTCTCGGCGCGGAAGACCAAGGTGGGACACACGATCGACATCAGGTGGAGCACGGTTACTGAGATCGACGCTCCGAGGTTGTTGGTCAGGGCTCAACACGAGGCAAGGCGCGGCACGACCCTAGTTGCTTGTCCCTAGAATCTTGGAATCGATGATTCCGAGGAGGAGAGTCTCATTGCCCGACAGCTCGAGGCAATCACGTGAGTCAAAGCCAGGACGGCGAGCTTCAAGGAGTTGTAGATGGGATGTGAAGAGGATGAGAAGCAATGGATCATCTCAATCTCAGATCGAAGCGAAGGGCGCAAATCACAAGGTTCCATTGCGTAAAACATTATGACGAAAAGTGAACCGCTGATACACAACTACACATGTGCAGGTTCGCACCGCTTGGTCCTAGAAGGACATCAGAAAAGCCCGCTC
This sequence comes from Escovopsis sp. AC, assembly GCA_003055955.1. Taxonomy (NCBI): domain Eukaryota; kingdom Fungi; phylum Ascomycota; class Sordariomycetes; order Hypocreales; family Hypocreaceae; genus Escovopsis; species Escovopsis sp. AC. Next base: position 286,610 of record NQYS01000002.1, on the reverse strand, counting down.
ACCCTGACCGACCCAGTGTCAATCCGCTTTCGAGGGAAGAAAAGAAAGCCGTTTGAAGAATTTGATGTCTCGTCACCATTTCGGTGCAAGCGCTTTCCACCGTTTCGCTTTGGAGCAAATGCAGCAGATAAGACTATTTGGGGTGAACCGGTGTATTTCGAGGGGAAGAGTCTGGCTGGGATAAGGAGGCTCGTGATGAGAGTGTCTATGAGGTCGATCCCCGAAGCCTCCCGTCATGTCCTTTCAGGAGCCTTTCTGTCGCCATCTCAATCAATGGGAAGTCACAATGGTGTGGTAGTGTCGTTGGCGAAACAACGAGACCTCCTTACGGGCTTTCATCGTCCATCGTCCCTTCAGGCAGCAAGCTCCTATTGCAAAGGGCTTACCGTTACGACTGAGTGATTATTGCTACTGGTGGAAAGAACAGAGAGGCATCAATCAATAAATTCAAGGCACAGAGGGTACCCGCGAGGCCATGTTTGTCTTCCCTGAGGCTTTTCGGGTTGGTGTGACGAGGGATGGCCTCTTGGAGAGGGTTTCACCGACGAACCGACAACGGTTTCAACGCCCCCTGGTTGACGGGGAACTGTGAGGAATAACCCTAACCCTGTTGACGCCGACTTCGGAATAGCTTCAGATTCGTCATACATAGGCCAGATTGTCTTACCACCAGATACATACGACCACAGGTAGTGGAGAACTCGGGGTCCCGTCCGCTCCCCCATAGATAAGCCACTAACCGGCAGATTAGTAGTTGGGTGGGTGACCACCAGCGAACACCGGCTGTTGTATGTTTTTTTTCTATATTTCCGTGATTTTTTTGCCCGTCTCCTTTGAAATCTGAGCTCGAGACTGCACACTGATCGATCAGTGAGGCCGATCCTCAACATTGATCTATGGCCTTGACAACTCCTCAATGTGAGCCTATGATCCTTCTCCAGGCCATATAATACCCAATCCACGGCTTCTCCTTCACATACGACCATATCTACTGGAGAATACGGGATCCCGTCCGCTCTCCCATAGTCAAGCCAGTAAGAGGCAGATTAGTAGTCAGGTGGGTGACCACTGGCGAACACCGGCTGTTGTATGTCTGTTACTTTTTGCCTGAATTTGACTGGATTGAAGAATTTCATTTGTTTTTGAAGAAGCAAAGTGATTATTTTTTGGTAGAATTTTTTTCATGTTTCGGCGGCATGTCCGCGATCCATGATGCAGGGAAGGCGCAGATGATGCTGCCTGCCCGATGGAGACATCGAGGATACATAAGACGAGGAAGGAACAGGGCAGGCCTGATGCCATTAATCCGAGTACGAGGCGGCAGTCGCGTTCGAGAGCTTCAATGTGTCCCTTAAAAAAAAAAAAAAAAAAAAAAAAAAAAAAAAAAAAACTCCAAAACAACATCCTCATCCTGTTCACGATGCATCACCAGCCTCGAGTCTCGACGATGAATGCGTCTCGTGGTCTCAGAGACGTTGAGAGCCAATAGCAGCGCCTCGCTAGCCCTCATAGATTGCGTCCGCCCTGTTCCTACCAACTCTTCTTCCTCTGGGTCGTCTAGTTGGTTATGGCGTTGGACTGTAATGGGCTTCATGAGCAATCCAAATGTCAGCGGTTCGAATCCGCTCCCGGAGAGTCCTCTCTTCGGAGGAGAGTTGCATTTCTTTTTTACTATTTCTTTTTACCACTTGCAAATCTTTGACCTTGTTTCATGATATTGGTTTTTTTTTGTCTCGATCCCTCCATTCTCCGGAAACTTTTCGCCTACGCGAGATGCGAGCTGTGACCTCCACATGGGCCTTGTGCCATCTCACGGCACCTTCAAGACCAACATCCAGATCACACCTGGGAGGCCCACCACGGACAGGGAAACTCGTCGGCAATTGCAGCACGGGCTCCAAGCTGCTAGCAATGGGCCATTCGCTGCATCCGGGCGGCGCGAGTTCGGTTGACAGTGGGAAGTTGGCCGCCCGCCGCGGCTGACGTCACCATTCGGTGACCTCCAGAGTCCACAGCAAACGCAATTGGTCCCTCTGGAGATGTCAAGCCGTGAATCGCTGGAGGGAGCGGCTGCGCCGATATGAACGTGCATACAAGGATGGCCAAGGGCCTGTGCCACATGCTTTGTGTGACTCCTCGCTGCATATCTATATGAGATCCCCCGCTTTTTCTTTCTCTGCTCCGAGAGGTCTTCCTCTTCGTTCTTCCTCTTCTTCTTTTCCTCTCCAAAGTGCACCGCAGACAAGTCTTTCCGAACCCATCCAACAAATGTCTTCAGAGGGCTATCGAGGTCGAGGACAAGGCCGTGGCGGCGGCCGTGGTGGAGGTCGTGGCGGTGGAGGAGGTGATTATAGAGGCGGAGGCGGCGGCGGCGGTGGTGGTGGTGGTGGAGGAGGAGGAGGAGGAGGGGGCGGCCGTGGTGGAGGCCGTGGTGGAAACGATTTCAGGGGCGGAGGCCGTGGGGGAGGTGAGTTCAGGGGCGGAGGTCGTGGAGGCGGCGATTTCAGAGGCGGAGGTGGAGGCGGTCGTGGTGGAGGGGGGGGCTCATTCAGGGGCGGGTTCGGCGGCGGATACGGGGATCCTGCCGCAGTCTACTCGTGAGTGTCGACGTTTTTCATAGTCTTGCTGCTGCCACGAAACATAGCCCGGCTAACATGTTGTCCAGTCAGCCCGGCGGTGTCCCTGTTCCCGACCAGAGAGTGACCAAGCTTGAGGATGCCCTGCTCTCTGGCAACGATTCCAATCTCAGCAAACTCAGCCTCGTCGAGAAGTTCCCGGTCAGGCCGGGATATGGTACCAAGGGCTCCGGCGTGACGCTCTGGGCCAACTACATCGCCATGACAGCCTCGCCCAAGCTCGTCCTCTACCGCTATGATCTCTCCATCACCCCGGCGGTTGCTGGGCGCAAGCTGACCCAGGTCGTTCGTCTTCTGTTGGACGCCCCTGAGTTGGCCTCCGTCAAGAAAGATGTCGTCAGCGACTACAAAGCATCTCTGATGAGCCGGCAGCACTTCGACGACCGCACCGTCGAGGTCATCTATCGAAGCGAGGGCGAGGACGAGGCGCGAGACGGCGCTGTGAGATACAAGGTCAAGCTCCAATGCACCAACAAGCTGGCCGTCTCGGACTTCATCGACCACCTCAACTCGACAAATCTCTCTGCCACATACGATGAGCAGCTGCCCATGATCCAGGCCTTCAACATTTTCCTCAACCACTACGCCAAATCATCCGGGAACCTTGCCACCATTGGAGCATCAAAGACATTCTCTCTAAACGCCCAGTCCGAAACCTGGGATCTCCAGAACTGCCTCACGGCCGTCCGAGGATTCTTTGCCAGCGTCCGTGCAGCCACGGGCCGCATCCTCGTCAACGTCAATGTGAGCCATGGAGCTTTCTACACAGCAGGACCCCTGGACAAGTTCGTCCTGAACTATGGGCTCCATAGAGGTCTTTACAAGGTGGAAAAATTCATCAAGCTCCTTCGGATCAAGACGACCCATCTCAAGGACAAGGTCAACAAGCGCGGGGAGCCCATTCCGCGGATCAAGACCATTTTTGGTCTGGCAAACAAGAATGACGGGTACGGCCTTGAACATCCCCCCCGAGTCAAGGCCTTTGGAGCTGGACCAAAGGATGTCGAGTTCTGGCTCGACTCGGCGCCCTCGGGTACATCGGCATCTTCCGCGGGCTCTGGCGGCAAGAAAAAGGGTGGAAAGGGTGGCAAGGCACAAGGCGGGCAGCCAGCAGCTGGCGCAGCCTCAGGGGGCAAGTATGTGTCCGTGTACGACTTCTTTGCGAACAGTAAGTTTCCCCGCTCCGATGGGGGCTGAAATTCTCGTCGATGAGCAGTCGACTGACATATACACTCTCTTCGCTCAGCTTACGGCATCACGGTGGCTGATCCCAAATTGCCCGTCATCAATACCGGAACGAGAGACAAGCCCACGTATCTGCCCCTTCAGGTCTGCTACGTGTTGCCAGGGCAGCCGGCAGCCACCAAGCTCGACCCGTCCCAGACACAGCAGATGATCAAGTTTGCCGTCCGCAGGCCGGCGGCCAATGCGGAGTCCATCGTCACAAAAGGCCTGATGGCTGCGGGCCTGGATGCAGCGACGAACCCCCTTCCCGGCCAATTCGGGATCACGGCCGCCTCCGGTCTCATCACGGTGCCCGGTCGAGTTCTCGTGAGCCCGAAGCTCATGTACCAGAGGAACTCAGTCAATACGGTTGGTGGCAGCTGGAACATGGTGCCGAGAGGTGCTGCAAGCCTCAGGTTCAATGTCGGAGGCTCGTTGAAAAGATGGTCATGCCTCAACATCAAGATGCCTGGCGTTCATCGTGGGGCAGACTTGAGGATGGAAGAGGTCACCGACATCCTCAAGCGCTTCCACGCGGTACTGCTGGAAACGGGCATCAACGCAGCCGAACCATTCCCGCCGCGAGAGCTCATACTACACGATACAGATGATCCTCAGCTCACGCCTCTCATGCAGGGGGCGGCCACAAAACTGGACCTGCTGTTCATCATCCTGCCGGCATCCCCTATCCCACTGTACAATCGCATCAAGCACCTCGGCGACGTAAAGTTTGGCATACACACCATATGCAGCGTCGGTTCCAAATTGGCCAATCCGAAGGGTCAGGACCAGTACTTCAGGAACGAGGCGCTCAAGTTCAACCTGAAGCTCGGTGGCAACAACCAGCACGTCGAGCCGTCGCGTCTGGGCTTCATTGCCGAGAACAAGACCATGGTTGTCGGGCTCGACGTCACCCACCCATCCCCGGGGTCCGCGCCGAACGCGCCCAGCATCGCGGGCATGGTTGCCAGCGTCGACAGCAACCTAGGCCAGTGGCCGGCGATTCTGAGCATCCAGCCCAGGAACCGCCAGGAGATGGTGGCGGACCTGAAGGAGATGCTCAAGTCGCGCCTGAAGCTGTGGCGCGAGAAGGGGAAGCACGCGTCGCTGCCGGAGAACATCCTCGTCTACCGCGATGGCGTGTCCGAGGGCCAGTACCAGCTCGTGCTGGACCAGGAGCTCCCCTTGCTCCGCGACGCGTGCAGGGAGTCCTACCCGCCCGCTGACCAGAAGAAGGGCCTCCCGCGCATCACCATCGTCATCGCCGGCAAGCGCCACCACACGCGCTTCTACCCCACGGCTGCGGCGGACGCGGACAGGTCTGGCAACACCTGCGCCGGCACGGTCGTCGACCGCGGCGTGACAGAGGCGCGCAACTGGGACTTCTTCCTCCAGGCGCACACGGCGCTGCAGGGCACGGCCCGGCCCGCGCACTACTACGTCGTGCTGGACGAGATCTTCCGCCAGCGCAACGCCAAGGCGCGGACCAAGAACGTCGCCGACGAGCTGCAGGAGCTCACGCAGAGCATGTGCTTCGTCTTCGGGAGGGCCACCAAGGCGGTCAGCTACTGCACACCCGCGTACTACGCGGACATCCTGTGCGAGAGGGCCCGGTGCTATCTCAGCTCGCTGTTCGAGTCCCCCGGGAACTCGGTGGCGCCGTCGGCGATTGGGAGCGTCGCCGGCGTGCCCGGTGCCGGGCCGTCAGATGACGAGGTGCGGATCCACGAGAGGTTGAAGAACACCATGTTTTACATCTGAGCGCTCGTTGGATATTCTCATTTTTGGATCATCTGCCACGTATTTCCTTTTTTGACTTTTCTTCTTTGGTTGACTTGTGTCTCTTTGCCGGGTTCAATGTCACAGAATGAAGCATGGATGGATGGATCACAGGCATGGATTTTGGAAAATCTTGATGGGTAGGTATGCAGCGTCAAGCTCTCAATTCAATCTAAATTCACTCGTCGGCCGCGAGCCCAGCCCGCACTTTGTGTACAGCATGTCGAGCGCCCTCATCTGCTGCACGGCGTCCTCGCTGGTGACCTTGATGTCGCCGACCGCGCCCCCCGCCCTGCCGGGCTCGTCCGCGTCGCCGCGGACCCTGTTGACGAACTGCTCGAGCATATAGCGGTGCGACGTCCAGTAGTCCTCGCCGGGCTGCGCGATGCCGAGGTCGCGGAAGTCGTAGGCCTTCTTGGTGTAGCGCTCGGTGTACGTGCGCACGGGCTCGCCGGTGCCCTTCTTGCGGACGGTGAAGTCGTCGCGGACGGTGACGCAGTGGTATATGCTGGGGAAGAGCATGTTGGTGAAGGTCACGGTGCGGATCTTTTCGGTCTCGACGGTGCCTGCCTCGGCCTCGGCCTCGCGGGCCGGGTCCGTGGCATCGGCGCCGCCGCGCAGGATCACGGGCCGGTGGGTCACGGTGACGGAGGGGAAGGGCATGCGCAGGCACTCCCACAGGGATGCGCTCAGGGAGCCCTGCATCTCGCCAATGGCGCCGCCCGGAAAGGCGAGGCGCGCGGCGAAGCGGTGGTCGCACAGCTGCCTGGGCTCGGCGCACGCCTCGACGTCGCAGGCCTCGACGGCGGCGGGCTCCTCGCCGAAGACGTCCCTCAGGGCGGCGACGAAGTAGGTGCCAAAGTCCATCATGGCGCCGCCGGCAAGGGCGTGGTCGTAGCGGATGTCTCCGGGGGAGAGCATGAACCAGGGCAGGTACCCCTCTGCGCGGGCCTTTGCGATGCGCGGGCGGTCGAGCTCGCGCAGGAAGCAGGTCCACGCCGGGTGGAAGCGGTTGTGGAAGGCCTCCATGAGGACGGGCGCGGGGGCGTCGGCGGGGCCCGCCTGGTGCAGGGTCTTGGAGCGGAAGAGGAGGCGCGCCTCGAGGGAGTTTGAGGTGCTCGGCTTCTCGAGGAGGACGTGCTTGCCGTGGGCGAGGGCGCGCAGGGCCCATTCGAAGTGCAGGCCGTTGGGGAGCGGGATGTAGACGGCGTCGATATGAGGGTCGTCGAGGATTGCTGGGGTGGAAGAAAAAAAGGGGGGAGGGGCGCAAGGATGTCAGCGCGGCCGTGGAGAGAGGGGGGTAGGTATCCTGCGAGGGTCACTGACCTTGGTAGTCTTCCGCGACATGTCGGATACCGTGCTTCTTGGCGAAGGAGGCGGCGCGGCTGGGGTCGCGCGCGGCGATGCTGTGGACAATGACCTTTGGGTGCGACTTTGCGGGCGTGACGAATGCCACGGGCCTGCCGAGAGTCAGATCCTCCTCCTGGTTTGAGAGCTCTGGTTCTGGTGCTCTGCTGGAGGCACTCACGCGATGTTGGCCGCGCCGAGGATGCCAAAGTTGAGGGCGTCGCTGTCCTTTTCCGGCGTGGGCGGATAGACGGACTGCCAGAGGCGGTAGACGCCCGACATGAAGGCGGCCATGATCAACGCAGACCGATGATGACACTCAAAGACCTGTCTGTGTAAAGGGGGGGGGGGGATTCGGCAATGCGTAAAGGAAAGAAAACAAAGCTACCAAAAAAAAGTGAAAGCTCAAGACTTTTGTGAGACGATATGTTCCTTCATGTGAATGTGAAAGTGGGGCAAGCCGGCTTTGCAGGTGAGGCTATTCGGAGGGCGATATTACGTAGAAATTCCGTGATGCATGACGATGCGGCCAGCACCTCCTATTGGACGCCATCCGGCGCCCGGGTATCTCGCTTGTCTCTCGACCTCTGCGTCCCGTTCGATTCGCATTCCTCTCGAGGTTGAATGACTTGTGGCTACTCCGTACTCGCGCGTGAATTACTTGAGGCTGCAGAGTGCTCATTAGTAAGATGGATGCATCATTGCATCGAGGCGTTTGCATGATGACGAGCCTGCATGGGAGCCGCATTCCGAAGGTCGATCGAGATGCGTGTAGGTAACTAGCGGCGATCAACCAGGCCTTTCCGAATCAGGTCAATCGTCTCCGCAGATCTTCGTCTTCATAAGCACCACCTGATTGGACTTTAACATGGTTGTTAGTGTCTGTCTTCTCTCGCGGTGGTAAAAGGGGGGTCGATAGGGTTAGGGTTAGGGTGGATTTCGTCCTCACCGCAGGGTTAGGGTATCGTTGTAAATGACCGCGTCTCGCGGGCTTCAAGCCAGTATGGCAAGTCTCCGAGCAACATCGTATATTCAAGACCAAGACCTGGGACTCGAGCCGGCGCTGGAAATACCATGACCCATCGCTGTCTCGAGATCTCAGAAATCGTATTGCGTTCATTCATCGTCGTTCCCACCCACGCATCAGATTCTGAAGCGACAGTCCCGTCACGGCTCACCGATTGCATCCTCCTGGGGCAGAAACCCCAGCCAGGCATCGTCGCTCGCCATCATGTCCGACATATCGTATATGGAGCTATGCGGCCACATCATCGAGAAGACCGCCGCGTTGATCGGGTCCTGCGCCTGTTCATGATCCACAGACACCATCTCCGCGTCCGCATCGACAAAGCCGCACCCACCCGCGACGGTCTGGACCTCCCCGTGAACGCCAACCCCGGCCGCAGCAGCATTCGCGAAGATACTGTCCTCGTGAAACGTGGCGGATGATCCGTCTGCATCGCCTAGGTTGGCAGTCGCCGAGGGGCTTTCGAGATCGAGATGCGGCGCACAGAGGCTAAGGATGGTGCGGTGGCAGCGCGCTGCGCTCGGGTTAACGGGGGCGAGGGATACGATGACCCTCAGGGCCATGTGGATCTGGTCCTTCCATTCGGAAGCCTGTGGAGAAGATGGCGTTGTCTGAAGGCAGACACAGGGGATCACCGCTGCCTGAAATAGAAAGTATCTGCCGTGATACACGTTCAGTCACGACCCTTACCCTCGGATGTGCATATCTTAGGGGTCAAAAGAGAAGAAAAGGGGGGGGGGGGGGGGTTCTCACAGTGCATACCACGCGACGACGCGGATGTGCTCATGCGTGGCGCAGAAGTCGGCGATCGAGGTAATGGTCATCTTGGCATCGTGGAGACACCGATCGCAGACCTCCATGACGTCGCGATTCCAGTCTTCTCGTCGTCCCTTTTGAGCGAGGAGCGCCTTCCTAACCACAAATGGGCGGTACATGATCATCCTCAGGTTGCGATATCTCCATTGCATGACTGCGTGCCCGAAGGAGTACCTGGAGGGGATCCTCTCTGCCGTCTTTTCGGAATAGTACTCCGGTATACTCTCCACCCAGGGGCGAAGACAGCTGTCTTCGAGTTTCAGGAGCTCTCTGACGGTGGGTAAAGGCCTGGATATGACGCGCGTGTAGATTCGGTTCGTTGCGATATGGAAGGCTGCCTGTGTGCGGACAGCGGTGTAGACAGTGATCTCGTTGGCTTCGGGTGGGTATGATTTTGACAGGACGGTGAGACTCTAAGTCACGTCAGCTTGCTTCTACTTTAGACACTCGACGCAGGTCGCCTTGGGTTCGACGCACTCGATCGTGTACATTCAGGGGTAACGAGATGTCCACGCCGTCAAAGGGCCAGACCTGCGGCCTGCTGAACGTGATGGTCGCCCCGACATCGAAGACGCACAGCGTCCACCACACGCGACGCCGAATCTCCATGCTGAGGGGAGATATCTTCCACCCTTGGAACTCGCGGTGCAGCCCCAAGGCCATGGCCATCCTGGAGGCCAGGCCCATGTAGCTGTACGCAGAGTTTGGCTTGTCGCGCTTCTGCTGGTAGTTGGAGACGAGAGCCAGAGCCTGCACCATGGTCAGGTTCCCGACCTCGAGCAGGTCGAAGGACATGATGGATCTCGCGCGGGCGTACAGGTCGACATCGATGGTGTTGAGGGTGGTGGAAGTTGTGAAGACCCCGATGGCCGCGATGACGTAGGCAAGGACGAACCACGAGTCGCCGTTGGGCCTCGGAATGACCTCTGAGTACTGCGCCCTGAAGGTCGCCTCGTGGATGATGGGGTAGCTGACGTGGTAGACGCGGAAGTAGGCGTCGATCATGGTATCGGCGATGTGCTTGTTCGGATTCGGCTGCGGGACGAGCGGCAGGCGGGGGACAGAGCCAGTGTGCTGATGGCGGTGGCCCTGCAGGCGGCTCGAGTGGAGGGCCGGCTCGAGGACGCGCAGCAGGGCGGCCCCCGACGCGATGCCGAGATAGCCGCTCTGCTTCTCGCAAAAGGTGAGAGAGGCCATGCCGTCGAGGACCTGCCGCGCCCCGTTGACCTCTTTCGCGGCGTCGATGCTCGGGGAGTCCTGGGTGAACGTCGTCTCCTGCTCGTCCCAGCCAAAGTCCTCGGTCTCCGGCGGGCTTTCGAGGACGTGCTCGTCTGTCTTGTCGGAGCCCTTTCCAACGCAGGAAGCGGCACTTTTCGCGGTCTGAGGCGGCGACGCGGCCGCGGCATGAATGTCCAGGAGGGCCAACGGCCGCTCCTCGATGTCCTCTTCCTTCTCCGCGGCCCGTGCCTCGCTTGGGTCGTGGTTCTCATCATGGTGAATGCCCCGAGCGCTTGGTCTCTCAGCGCTGGGTGTCGCGCCGGCGGCCCCCTGAATCGGATTCCTCGACGACGACGACGACGACGGCTCGGGCCCGGGTCTCATCCGCTGGTGCTGCCGGGGCAGAGAGCTTCGCATTTGGCGGATGAAGGCCTCGGCCTTCTCCAGCCTCTCCTCGACCTCTGTGAGATGTCTGAGGAAGAGTCAGCGCCTGTGGCCCCATCATCTTCCGTCTCGGATGCGTGAATGGCCTAGGGGACCTACTTCCTCGTGAGGGGCGTGCGGGAGTGCTTCTCGTACAGGCAATGGCGTCTATACTTGGAGCAAAGGTTGCACATTGGGATCGTCCTGTCGCACTTTGACTTGCGCCGCCTGCACTCCTTGCAGGCCTGGTCCGCGGATCCGAGCGAGAGGATGGGCGGCGCGTCCTCGGGGCTCAGCAAGGGGCTCACATGCATGTCGGCGGCCATTGTGCGGCATCGCTGCAATCACGGGGGCGTTCAAGGGGGTGGAAGACACTGCAGTTGAGATCGATCAATGGATGGATGTTGTATGAGAGAGAAGGTGGGCATGAGAAAGGAAAAAAAAGCAAAGCAATTAGAAAAAGAAATAAGAAAAGGAATCAGAAAAAGGTTTTAGAAAAAGGATTTAGAAAAAGAATTATTTAAAAAAAAATGAAGCCGATCACGGCGATCCCTCCTTCGTGGGGAAGGAGCGAACCAGGTGGGCGAGATGTGACACTGGCAGGAGCGACGGGGACGACATCAGGCCAGAGCGAGTCTAGCGCGGGGAACCTGCAGACACTTTGGGGAAGAGCTAGGCGAGGTACTCCGTACGGAGTACGGAGAACTCCATACTAGGATACGGGCCTCCATCTTACCTCAGTTCAATGTCTTCAATGCGGGCTGTCTGGACTCTGGAGCCCCCTTACGCAGTGTGGGCCGCTAGACGGGAGGGGGAAGGGAGGGGAGTCCAAACGCGGGGTCAGATGTATCCGCTACTTTTGGCATCGCCTCGTGCTTGTACTCCGTAGCCCGCAGGTACTCCGTGCTCTCCAGTGACGGTCACGATGCCCACACTGACTGCTTCCCTTGAGTTTGAGCTAGAAAAACGGATGCATCAGAAATTAGTTTTCTTTCTTCCCCCAGACACACATTGCGGGGTGTGTTTGTTGATTCATCATTGATCCCTTAGTGGTAAGTTCATGTTGGATTCCTTCGAGAATGATTATGGGATGGCCATCAAATACTGAAGCCAAGAGTACAGAAGACGAAGAAAGAAAAAAATAAAATAAAAAACATCAGGGGCCCGTCACGCCTCCTCCTCGTGCTTGGCGTCGGGAGCGCTCGCCTTCTCGAGGCCCGCGTCGCCGTCCGGCGGCGCCCTGTCGAAGATGGTCGCAATCTCCTCGAGCGTGTACCCCTTGGTCTCCGGGAAGAGCAGGTACGAGACGGCGAGGAAGACGGCGAGGAAGCAGCAGAAGACGATGTAGTACCGCCACGAGATGTTCTGCAGGCCGATGGGGTTCACAAACGCCGCGATGACGAGCGAGCCGTAGATGGCAAACAGCTCGACGGCGACGCCCTTGGACCGCAGGCTGAAGGGGAAGATCTCGGTCGGGTACCCGAGCAGCAGCGGCGTGTACGCGATGTCATAGTGGAAGTAGAAGGTGAAGAGGCACACCACGACCACGACGCCCGCCGCCCTGCTGCCCGTCTCCGAGTTGACCGCCGAGCAGGCCGTCCAGACGATGTAGCTGACGAGCATGCCCGCGCCGCTCCACAGGAACAGCACGCGCCGCCCGAGCCGGTCGACCAGTAAGGCCGCCGTCAGCGCCGCCCCAAAGTTGAACACCTGCAGCAGCCCGTTGATGAGCGTCTGGTCGAACGTGTCCGTGATGCCGATCGTGTCCAGCACCAGCGTCAGGTAGTACGACACCACCCCGATGCCGTTCCACTGCGCGAACCCGCCCACGCACACCGCGATCAGCGTCCGCCTGCGGTTGCCCGGCGTCGCCACCAGCGCGCCCCAGCCCGTGTTCCTGGCCACCTGTTCCTGCTGGATTGTCTGCACGATCTCGTCCACCTCGCGCCGCACCAGCGGGGAGGGTTCCGTATTAGAGGTCGAGGGGTCCTGCCCGGCATGGTACTTGGTCAGGATGGCCACCGCCTCCGACACCCGCTCCTTGGAGATGAGCCACCGGGGGGACTCGGGCACGAGCCAGAAGAAGACGAGCTGCACGAGGGGGTATCCCGCCTGCAGAATCGAAGGGATCCTCCACGACCACGAGCTCTGGTAGTCCTGGGTCCCGAACGTCGACCAAGAAGCGAGGATGGCTCCTTGGGGGGACAACAAGTCAGCGGACTAAGGAGCAAAAAAGAAAAAGAAAAAGAAGGGAGAAACCAATTGTATAAGACCCAGACCACTCACCGAGATAGTACATTGTCCAAAAGGCGGCCGTGTACTTGCCCCTGTGCGTCGGGTACGCCAGCTCCGCGATCAGCAGCGGGCTCGGCTGCACCACAAACATCCCACCGAATCCGACAATCAGCCTCGAGACGATGAACATGGGCAGATTGACCGAGCACGCCTGGATGACGGTGGCCACGATGATGAGCACCAGGCCCACCAGCAGCACCGGCTTGCGGCCGAAGCGGTCCGACAGGCCGCCGACGAACGGCAGGGAGAGCACGGAGCCGATGGACTGCGCGGCGTTGACGACGCCGAGCTTGGCGCCCGCGGGGTTGCCGAAGTAGTCCTTCCACTGCTTGAGGGATTGCAGGCCGTTCATCAGGGACCCTGTAATGCGCGCGTCGAGGTCAGTCAGTAGTTGCGCTCTGCTTGGCTTGGGATCCGTGGAACATGGAAGTTGACGCAGAGAATCTGTAGGTTGCACATTGCATTGGAGACTGACCGTCGTATCCGGCGACGGAGGAGGACAGCAGAGGCACGAGCAGGATCAAGTTGAGCTGCAGGAGATGGCGCTGCTGGAACCAGTGTTTGTCCGTCTTGGGCAGCACCTCGGCGAGGCTCTCGCCCACAATCTGGCTATCCTTCATGGTGAAGAGGAAAGGGGCATGTGGTCAGGAGAGAAATGGAAAGACGGGCAAGGAAAAACAAGGGGGGGGGGCTTTTCTCCCAAGAAAGCCATGAAAACCGGGGATCAATTTGGAAGCAAAAAAAAGGAGGGAGGGTTAGGAGGAGGCTCCTGAAAATGGCGGGGCAGACGACGGAACTTATCAAGCCAGGCTCTCGTTCCAGTCTCATGGATCCCAACCTCGTGATGCCCGGACCGGATGTACACAACCCAAGATGGGTGCTCTCCTCCCAAGTAAGAGGTATAAGAAAAGAGTGTCAGTGGAGTGCGTGGCCAGGGGTCGACGCCGTTGAAAGAGCAGAGGGAGACGCCGGGTCACGAGAGCTGCAACCAACCCAACCCGTGGACGCAGGATTCCGCAGTCCGTACTCCGTAGTTTGAATCTCGAATCTCGAATTGCGTAGGTCATAAGTGCGATTGAGGCTGACACTCCGCATCAAGCAACCCCAGTCCGGGGTGCAGAGGACACCTGGGGCTCCGGAATGCGGGGATCTGGGGAATCGGGGAACCCCAACGCCCGGGGAAAGCTGACGCCGCCACCGCCAGCAGCTCGAGCATCCGATCGACTAATCATATCACGAGGCCGGAACTTGCTTACAGGTACTCCGTACGAAGACCTCCGTACTGGTAGTATGGAGGTGATTCTCCTACTCCTGCTGAGAAAGAAAGGGGGCGTCAAGGAGGCATCGCGTCGGGCGGGAGTCGCAAGAGGCTGTCCAGCTTCCGGGTCGCCGAGCCGAGTGTGGGAAGGCGGACTCCGGACCACAGTCGCCCTCGTGGGGAAGGAGGGGTTCCGGGAATAGCGCCGCGGACGAGCCCTGCCGATATCCGGGGAAGGAGCCCAGGGGTGGGGGGGCCGTGGGGGAGGGGTGAGAGGAGGAAGGCGAGATGTGGATAAGAGACAGGGCCTCCATCTTACCTCAGCTCAATGTCTTCAATGCGGGCTGTCTGGACTCTGGAGAACCCTTACGCAGTGTGGGCCGCTAGAAG
>NQYS01000002.1:249492-272172 GCA_003055955.1 Escovopsis sp. AC | reverse complement strand
GGGTGGGGGGGGGGGGGGGGTGGCGAGCGGTTAGTCAGCTTTGCGCTAGTCCAGGAGAGGGTTAGCGCGGGAGTGCCTTTCTGACCTCCCGGTTCGAGGACGCGGGACGTTTGATGGGAGGTCATCTACTCCGTAGGACTACCTAGGTACCTAGGCATGACAATAAGTGAGGAATTGGGTCCATTGTGAAAGAGGTAAGGGTTTGCTAAAGGACTTGGGTCAATTTTAGACGGGAGAAACAAGTTTCTCGGAGCGAAAGGCGAGTGATGGAGATGCTGTCTCCAGTCAAGTTGGCCTTGCTTTTCAGGGGTAATCAATAGAAAGATGGGGTTGGACGCTGGCAGATGGTGATCTTTGTTTAAGGATTGCAGGGGGCGTCATGATGGTGAACTCAAGAGTGTGATGGAATCAAGATGAATATTGTCGAGTCCGTCATGCCCAGCGGCAAAGAAATCTATTCGCACACCAGCATCTATCCATCTATTCCACAGAACACGGGGCCGTAGAGATATTCCAAAAACAATCATCGCTCATCGCGCAGTGTACCCCCCGTCAATGACAAAGTCGGCGCCCGTGGTAAAGGTGCTGGCATCGCTCGCAAGGTACAGGTAGATGCCCTTGAGCTCCCGCGGGTCCGCGTCCCGCCTCAGCGGCGTCAGGCCGAACCACTCCTCCTTCATCTCGAACGGGCAGTCCCCCGACATGACCGTGTCGATGTACCCGGGCGAGACGGAGTTGATGCGGCCGCCCCATTTCGCCCACTCGACGGCGAGGCTCTTGGCCAGGTGGATCTGCGCGGGTCAGCCGGTTCCTCTCTCTATTGCAGTGGGGGAGAATCTGGACCAGTACTCACGCAGCCAGCCTTGCAGGCGTTGTAGCACGTCTGCTCCTGCGGCACGTTGGCCGCATGCCCACTCATCGACGCCGTCACGATCGCCACGCCCCTGCCCTGCTCCCTGAACACCAGCCCCGCCGCCCGCAGGCAGTAGTACGCGCCGTCAAAGTCGGTCGCCCGCACGTGCTCCCAGTCCTCGAGCCGGTCGTCCAGCCCGCCCGCCTTGGACGGCACGCCCGCGTTGGCGACCATGACGTCCAGCCGGCCAAAGTCGCGCACGGCCCGCGCCACGGCGGCCTCGACGGCGGCGTAGTCACGCACGTCGACCTGGTACGTCTCGACCCGGACGCCAAAGTCCCTGCGGATCGTCTCCGCGAGCGCGCCGGCCCCATCGGAGGTGCGGTACCAGAGCGCGAGCTGTCTCTTCCTTAGCATACCGGGACAAGAAGCCGTCGCGCATACATTGACGCGAAGGGGGGACGTAGGCAAGACTCACGTTGGCTCCAGCTTCGGCGAGGCCGCGGGCGACTTGGTAGCCGATGCCCCCTACGCCGCCTGTGATGATGACGGTCCGGCCGTCGAGGCGCAGGGACTTGAACACGCTGTCCTCGATGGGAGGGTTCGGCGCGCGGATCGATTGCCTGGTCATTTTGTGACCCTGAATTCAGTATGGACGGACAGAACAAGAATAGAAAGTCGGGCGTTCAGTCGGCAAAAGATTCAAAAGAGTTGGAAAGAAAAAAAAAAGGACAAGAGGATATATGGCAGAAAGGGAGGCCCCGGGGGGTGGGGGTCTTGGGATCTCACTCACGCCTCCTCCACGCTCTCGACCAACAGATCATAGCGCCCTGCACTCTTCTCCATGACGAAGCGCCCGTTGACCATGTCGTTGCCCCTCGCCCGCCGCACGGCCTTGTCCATTGAGTCCTCGATCCCGGCCGCCAGGTGCCTCTTGGCGACCCTGCGCACGGCAAGCTCCGGGTCGACGCGGACCAGCCACCGCTCGTCGACGAGGTCGACAATGGCCCGCCACGGGTCCTCGTCGCACAGCAGGTAGTTTCCCTCGAGGATGCACACGTCGACATCCGTGGGGACGGCCAGCCCGCCGGGCACGGGGTCCTTGATCGCGTGGTCGAACGTCGGCACCAGCAGGGGCCCAGGCTTGTTCTCCGCAGGGGCGGAAGACCCCCGATCGCCGTTGCAGTCTTCGTCATCATCGGCGGCGGTGATCCGAGGACCGACAGGGCGAGTGATGCCCGGCGAGCGCTGGGCGCGCAGGGCCCGGACGAGGGAGACCGCGGCGGCGGCGTCAAAGGTCCACGGGGCGCCGCGGCGGGCGAGGGCCTCCGCGGCGTTGGGCAGGGCGCGCAGCGTCGCCAGGGGCAGGTGAAATCCGTCGGCCGAGATGGCGAGCGCCTTGGGCCCGCCGCGGTCCTGCGTCCCGTCGGCATGGGCGTGGGCGAGGGCGAGGGCGTGCGGGTGGGCATGAGGGTGGGCATGAGGGTGGGCATGTGGGTGTGGCTTTGCGCGCATCTCGTCTAGCAGGCCGACGACGCGGGAGGCAATGGTCGTCTTGCCGCAGCCGGGGGGCCCTGCCAGGGCGACGAGCAGGCGGGGCCGCGTGCGGGGGGCGTCGTCAGCGCCGGCGTCTGACCCGCTGGGGTTGGGGTTGAGTGCTGACCATCTGCGGAGGATGCGCTCGGCGAGCTGGTGGTACGTGGCGTCCATGTTGTTCTTGCCCGTCTCAATTCGTCGGAAGGATCCTCTAGGGTTTAGAGATGCTTCTTCTCTCAAGCTGAGGGGCGGCTTTGGTGGAGAGGCGACGTTGAAATGGAAAAGCAGGTCGGAGGCGGTCCCGCGATGAGGTTGTCACGCGACGCTGAGGAGCGGACGCCTGTGGCCCTTTTCGCCCGACGCCGCGACGGCCTTGATCCTGTCCTCCGACAAGAGAAATATCGCTGATTGGGCTGTCAAGAGCATGGTAACTTTGTTCTCGTTTTGCAAAGGTCGAAGTTTGGGAACGGGAGTCGGTCACAACTTGAAGCTATCGCGATAAGCAGCCACCTTCTGATTGATCCTCAACTGCCAGCAACCGCAAAGGAACCGCAGTCATGGGCCAAGAAGTGAGTTGCCTTTGGACTTTTCTCTGCCTCTTCGTCTTTTCATCTCTGCCGCTTCTAATCACCCCCTATCCAGATCAACCCCGCGTTCGTGCTGCAGTCGGTCAAACAGGTCTCCTTCGAGAACCGCGCCGTGCCGCGGCTGCGCGACGAGCACGACGTCCGCGTGCGCATTGAGCAGACGGGCATCTGCGGCAGCGACGTCCACTACTGGCAGCGCGGCCGCATCGGGGACTTTGTGCTCGAGAGCCCCATCGTGCTGGGCCACGAGAGCGCCGGCACCGTCATCGAGGTCGGCAGCAAGGTCCGCAACGTCAAGGTCGGCGACCGCGTCGCCATCGAGCCGGGCGTCCCGTGCCGGCAGTGAGTTCTTTAACACATTGATTCTCCCCTTTTACTGTTTTCAGAAGCCATCCAGAGGCCTAATAGTGTCCGTGTAGCTGCCAGTACTGCCGCGCCGGCTCGTACAACTTCTGCGCCGACACCGTCTTCGCCGCGACCCCGCCCTGGGACGGCACGCTCCAGAAATACTACGTCGTCGCCGGCGACTACTGCTACCCAATCCCGGACCACATGACCGCCGAGGACGGCGCGCTCGTCGAGCCCGTCGCCGTCGCCGTGCAGATCTGCAAGGTCGCCGGCCTGCGTGGCGGCCAGTCCGTCCTCGTCCTCGGCTGCGGGCCCATCGGCGTGCTGTGCCAGGCCGTCGCAAAGGCCCACGGCGCCGCGCTCGTCGTCGGCGTCGACTTGTCCCGGTCGCGGGCGGCGTTTGCGCGCGAGTTCGCGGCCGACGGCGTGCACGTCGTCGAGAGGGCCGCGCAGGGGCAGGGGCAGGGGCAGGGGCAGGGGCAGAATGGAAACGGGGCGGCGGAGGATCCGGTCGAGGCGGCGAGGGCGCTCGGGGAGCGTATCGTGAAAGAGTACGGGATGGGCGACGGGTTCGAGGTCGTGCTCGAGTGCACGGGGGCCGAGGCGTGCATCCAGGCGGGCGTCTTTGCAACCAGGAAGGGCGGCACGTACGTCCAGGCCGGCATGGGCAAGGAGGTGCGTTCTCATGATCTCTTCACCATCTCGCGTCATCCTACGTAAATCATCTGCTGACTTGATTTCAGAACGTCGTCTTCCCCATCACGACGGCCTGCATCCGCGGGCTGGTCGTCAAGGGCTCGATCCGATACACGACGGGCTGCTACCCCGAGGCCGTCCAGCTCGTGGCCTCGGGCAAGGTCAAGCCGCGGAAGCTCATCACGCACCGGTTCAAGTTCGAGCAGGCGCTGGATGCGTTTGAGCTGGTCAGGCAGGGGCAGGAGAATGTGCTTAAGGTGGTGATTGAGGGCGTTGCGTAGACATTTTGCTAGATCTTCGAATACATCGTGATCACTTCTACTTCGGCATCATACCAAAATCTCCAAAATACATTTGCTATATACTCTGTGCAGAAAACACGCATCTCGTCTTCTTTGAACGATACAGTTCATATCGGAGAGGAGACGAGCTCTCGCCGGTTGACTGGACACGGCACCGCCCATCCCACGATATCTGCGCCACAAAGCATTCCTCACGCATCATCTGAAACTTTGAGCTTCACATGATGAGAAATCAAATCCAGGACCGATTCCGGACCTCTCAGGCTGACAGTCATCCGCTGCGCTCCCGGACGAGCCCGGACGAGCGTCGCCGGTGCCCCCCTCCCTTTCATCGCCCTCCCCCTCCTTTCGTCACCCTCCGCACGCGAGATCGGCGCCTCGTGGAGGAGCAAGGAGTACGGATACGGATTAGGATTTCCGAGTATTGCTTACAGTATGGATGCTACATCAAGCCATGGATGAGCTTTCCTACAGGCTAAAATAGTCCGGCAGAATGCAACCCCAGGCACGGTGACGCTCGGCCTCGGGTCAAAGATGGATTATAATCACGATCCATCTTTGATAGCTTCGCAGGATCTAGATATGCAGGTCCCTTGGCATCGCTTCCGAGACTCCTCTTCTTCATCAGTAACCATCTGCGTCGTTCGATTCCTTCAACCCTTTTGATCCAAACCCCCCCTTTTTTTCTCTTTCTTCTCTCCTAATACAGCCGAGTTCCTTTCCATCACAGCCAGCCCGAGATGGTCCTCGCCGCGCACCCCAACCCGGCCGCGCCCGTCCTGCAGCACTTCAGCCTCGCGGGCAAGGCGGCCCTCGTCACCGGCGGCTGCCGCGGCATCGGCCTCCACGCCGCCCACGGGCTCGCCGAGGCCGGCGCCCGCGTCGCCATCACGTACTCAACCACCCCGCCCGCCGAGGCCGAGGCCGTCGCGGCCGCCATCTCGCAGGCCAACGGGGGCGTCGCGGTCCGGGCGTTCCGGTGCGACGTCAAGAGCCCCGAGCAGGTCGCGCGGGTCGTCGAGCAGGCTGCCGCGGAGCTGGGGCTCGGCGGGCTCGACGTCGTCGTCGCCAACGCCGGCTTCGGCGAGCACATCGCGGCGCTCGAGTACCCGGACGACCGGTTCCGCGAGATGCTCGACGTCAACTTCCACGGCGTCTTCTGGACGGCCCGCGCGGCGGCCAGGCTTATGGAGCGGCAGGTCCGGGAGGGCCGCGGCGGCGGCGGCGGCATCGGTAGGATCATCTGCACGGCGTCGGTGTCGGCGACGCTGGTCAACGTGCCGCAGAGGCAGGCGGCGTACAACGCGAGCAAGGCGGCCGTCGTGCACCTCGCCAAGTCGCTGGCCGTCGAGTGGGTCGACTTTGCGCGCGTCAACTGCGTGTCTCCTGTGAGCTCCTCGATTTTTCTCTCTGATTCTGTGACCCGTCTTTGGCAGGGAAAGCGTGGATCGACTGGCTGACGAGTGACCCAAGGGATTCATCGAGACTGACAGTGAGTCGCTTGCGAGGCAAAGTTGAACCCTATGGCATTCTTTCTAACTGAGTCTGCTCCGTAGTGATTGCGACGCTCCCCAAGGAGTGGAGCGACGCATGGAGGACCATGGTCCCCGGCGTGCGCTTCGCCGATCCCGCCGAGCTCAAGGGCGCCTATGTCTTCTTGGCAAGCGACGCCAGCAGCTACATGACTGGTAAGCCCTCACAGCAACGCGACATCCCCCGAGCTCAATAAGAGCAGACGCTGACCATCCACCCATCTCCCTGCAGGCGCCAACCTCATCATCGACGGAGGGTACTCGCTGCCCTGAGCCGCTGCGTCTCAGGAGGTGATGGGCGATGACGAAACTATAGAGGCGTTGATCCAAGCCGGTCAGAAGAGGTCCCAGAGCGAGCATCATGTCCATTGTACATACGTGGATCGCTGAGATGTTCCGAATTGATACCATTGGAGGATGTATATTGATAGAATAGAAGAAAAAGAATCAACTCGCTTCATCGCTGGCATTGCTCATAATGTTCGTCTGCCACTGGTCAAATGCTGGGAGGGGGCCCTGCTGAAGAGGCCGCGGGAGGAGTCGGGCCTGTGGGTGTCGGTGTCGGTGCCTGTGCCGGTACAACGACCGGTGATTCATTGGGATCTGTCTGTGCTGGCACAATGACCGGTGATCCATTGGGCGCTGCGTGTGCCGGTATCACCACCGGGGATCCATTGAGTCTCGCCTGTGCCACGGCTTGCTGGAGCTGGACGGCCTGGTGGCTTTGGCTGCTGCTCTTGCTGCTCCCGCTGCTCCTGCTGCTACTGCTGCTACTGCTGCTTGATCTGCTACTCGTAGATGAGGTTCCCAGGTGCTTGATGACGGTGACCATGACCCAGGCGACGGCGGCGGTTGTGACCATGACGCGGAGCTCGGTAGCGATGTGTGGGGTCCATTTCGGCAGGATGAATTCGTGGATATGGCGAATATGTCCGGCGTGTTCTGCCTTGACGAGGAATGTCTCCATTTCTTCGAATTCAATGGATACGAATTGGTTTGATCTAAGAAAGCAGTCCAAAAAAAAATCTATCGTGGTGTTTACCTGGTGATTTTGTTGGTGTTGGCGATGGCGATGGCGAGTCCTCGAGCTCTTCAATTTGGAGGAGAAAATCGAGTTGTGGCGCAGGCGAGACCCACGAACTGGAGTGGCTGGTGGAATCCACCGAGTCGAGGGACGACGGGGCCGTGATTGGCTGGACTTGAGACAGTCACGGAGTACGGAGTAGCTCGAGCGCGGCGGCGTCAGCGGGTCGAGCCGCTGTAGAGCCGTCAGGCAGCGGTGTAGATTCGGCCAACATGCGCTGAAGCCGGACTTGGCGTGCTGAGGCTGGTGATGGATGGATTAGATGATGCGGCCGACCTCGGTTTTTCGCCGTGAGATCCTAGATTGATCAATCAATCCATCAACTCTAGATGGAGCAGATGCTTATCATGGTGGATTGAACCTGTCGAGATCTTGACATTGATCGATCTCGATTCTTCATCTCAATGCCATGCCATGCATGATGCGTCTGCAGGACCAGCCATTGATTGATGTCTCGCATGAACCACGCACGGCCTCCATCGGCTGCCTGATCCATTCTGCCCCGCCCCCGCCCACCTCGCGCCTCCACCACAAAATCCACAGACCAACCACCAAGATTTGCATCACAATCAATCAAATCAACAGTATACATACATAACCACCTCTCACAGGTCCTCCAACGACATTCCACGCCCCTTAAGCCCGCCTCCCGCAATGGGACCCCCCGCCATGGACCCCCCCGCCATGGACCTCCCCGTCATCGACCTCGACATCTACCTCTCCAACGACCCCTCCTCCCCCGCCGTCCGCGCCGAGGCCGCCCGCGCCGCCGACGCCCTCATCACCTACGGCGCCCTCGTCCTCCACGACTCCCGCGTCCGTGACGCCCACAACGACGCCTTCCTCGACCTCCTCGAGGACTACTTCGCCCAGCCCGAGCCCGCCCTGCGCCGCGACGAGCGGCCCGCCCTCAGCTACCAGATCGGCGTCACCCTCGACAACACCGAGCGCCCAAAGTGCGCCGTCGACGAGCCCTGCCTCGACGTCATCGCCCGCCTCCACCCGGACCAGCGGCCCCTCGACATCGCGGCCCACAGCCCGGACCCAAAGTGCCGCTTCTTCTGGCGTATGGCCGACCAGCCCCCCTACGACACCGCCTTCCCGGGCCTCAACGCCCCAAACATCGTCCCCGACGCGCCGCACATCAGGGACCGCTGGGCCCCCGTCATGGACCAGTGGGGCTCCTCCATGAAGGACGCGTGAGCTATCATCCCTGCCATGCCGCGTCCCAGATCGCTCTTGATCCGTCTGCTGCACGCCGAGGCCCGGCTGACGCCCAAAACAACATAGTGTCTCCAAGCTCTCCGAGATGGCCGCCATCGGCCTCGGCCTCCCCGCCCAGTACTTCAGCGACGCCGCCCGCTACGGGTCCGTGTCCCCCCATCTTTCTGCTTCCCACGGCATCCATACTCTCCCCAGCTAACAAGTCTTCCAAAGCCCGCACCTCCTCGCCCCCACCGCCTCCGACCTCTCCAAGTACGGCGCAAGGGACACCATCCTCGCCGGCTTCCACACCGACCTCAACTTCCTCACCATCCACGGCCGCTCCCGCTACCCGGGCCTCAACATCTGGGCCCGCAACACGGGCAACCGCATCCCCGTCCGCATCCCCCCCGGCCAGAACCTCCTCCTAGTCCAGGCCGGCAAGCAGATCGAGCACATCACCGGCGGCCTCGTAAAGGCCGGCTACCACGAGGTCGTCGTAAACGAGCACACCCTCGAGACCGTGGCGCGCCGCAGCGCAGAGCACCCGGACAGGCCCCTCATCCGCATCTCGAGCACCCTGTTCTGGCACCTCAACTCCGACTTTGACCTCGCCCCCGTGCCGGAGCTCGAGGAGCGCGCGAGGGCCCTTAGGGAGGAGCAGGCGCGGCGCGGGAGGGACGAAGGCCGCGAGGTCGAGTATCCCCCGACAAAGGTCGGGCTGCAGGTCCAGGAGTAAGGCTTGAACTTCTTTCACCCCCATTTTTGGTTGCTTGGTGATGTTGGACGTGGTGCTGACGTTTGAGCAGCGAGCTGAAGCACATTGCGTTGATGGCCTGATTGCATAGCGCATATCAGTACATGATGATCTACGACGTTTGTACATTTCACTCAGCATGCATTTGATGTATTCAAAGCAATTATCGAGCTCTCTATGAGATCTATCATACATCCGATCTGGCTCCCTTTGGAAAGTGGAAAATGACAAAAAAAAGAATTATATGGGATTAATGAAATAACAAGAGGAAGTACATGCCAAAAAAAAAGATATGAGAATCACTACGAGCTTTTGCTCGGCTCATCCTGGTCCAGGCTCACGGGCTCCTTCGGCCCCCTGGCCTCCTCCCGCCCCTCATCTTCCGCCCAGAAATCCCTCTTGCCCTGGAACAGCCGCACCAGCCACGGCGGGAAGAACCCGCCCGGGATCCTCCAGGTCCAGGGCTCCTTGTCCGCCAGGTTGGCCGGCACAATCCTGCCGCCGGACGCGAGCCCGACGAGCCACACGACCGTGTTGATGAGGATATACACCATGATGGACGCGATGAGCCCGTAGGCGATCGAGTACGTGAAGGGCATGATGACAATGGCCAGGAACGCCGGCACCGCGTCCCCCATGTACTTCCAGTTGATCTCGGTGACAGAAGTGGCCATCATGGAGCCCACGAGCACGAGCACGCAGCCCGTCGCCCACGGCGGGATGGACGCGAAGATTGGCGCGAAGAAGACGCTGATGAAGAAGCACAGGCCCGTCACGACGGCCGTCAGGCCCGTCTTGCCGCCCTCGGAGATGCCGGCGCCCGACTCCACAAAGGCCGTCACGGGCGGGACGCCGAACAGGGACCCGATGGAGATGCTGAGCGCGTCGACCATGTACGCCGCGGCCGAGCCCTCAAAGTCCTGCGTCTCCGGGTCGATGAGCTTCGCGAACCGGGCCATTCCGTACAGCGTGCCCGTCGTGTCGAGGATGTCGACGTAGAGGAACGTGATGAGCGCGAGCCCAAAGTGGCCGCCGTACTTGGCCACGTCCCAGTCCTGCACCACGAGGGTGTGCTCGATACGGTGGAAGTCGACCACCTTCTTGAAGAAATTGAAGGCGTCGTCCCCGAGAGGCGTGTGCGGGAAGTACGTCACGGCCGTGGACCTGGGCCACGAGACGACGCTGACGAGGATGATGCCCGCGACGATCGCGCCCTTAACCTTGTACATCGTCAAGAGGACCGTGAGGATGCCGCCGCAGAAGATGCCGACCCACATGGCGGGGTAGCGCATCTTGTCCCACTCGGGGCAGGTTCCGTCGTCGAGCGTGTTCTCGGGCGAGCAGCCCGCTATGCTCATGGGGGTGGCCGTGGAGCCGACGACGAGGCCGATGCCCTCGCTGTAGGTCAGGCCGATGAGGGTGAGAAAAAGGCCGATGCCGACGCCGGTGGCGACTTTGATCGAGTGCGGGATAGCGCGGGCGAGCCACTGCCGGAGACCGAGGACGGCGAGGCCGAAGAAGATGAAGCCCTCGACGAAGATGGCCGTGAGGGCAACGTTGTAGGGGACGAGTCCGGAGCCGTGGAATCCCACTGCCTTTTCGTTAACTACCGTGACCTCTGGGGACAGGTCATGAGAACTTACCGACGGTGTACGCAAAATACGCGTTAAGGCCTAAAACATTAGTTTGACTTCAATTTTCGTGCGAAGCAGGAAAGAGGCTTACCCATGCCAGGGGCGAGGCCAACAGGACTACCACCAATCAGTATGACAAGACCAAATTGAAGAAGGACAGGAGACAAAGGGGGCCAGGTGAGCATTACAGATTGGCCAGCAAACCCATCATGAAAGTCGACAAGGCAGAGATGGCGGCCGTCGCGGTGACGATGTCCCGCTTGATCCCCTGCTGACAAAGACTGTACGCAGCGTCTTTGAGGCAGATGGGATCACTGGGGCCGGCGGTGCAGACGCAGGTGCCGCCGGAGTCGGCCACGATGGAGGCGTTGACGGCGACGATGTACGCCATGGCGAAGAAGGTGGCGAGGCCGGCGCGGATCTCGGTGAAAAAGTTGGATCCTTGGCGCTGCTTGGGCTATTTTACACATGATCGGTGAGCATGCCTGGACTAAAGAAGAAGTGAAGATGACGAAGAGGGAGAATGCTAGATGCCTCCTGATGCAGGAAGCTGAAGTGTGATGATCTTGATTGTTGAAGAATGAAATGGGTCATGAGGTTTGAGCATGACAGATTCTGAATCTGCCTGGATATCGAGTGTTGTCCAGTGAAATGGAGTCTCATAAGGAACAAGAAGACGTACATGACCAGAGCCATCGAGGCGAAACCACCAGCCGACAGGACTGGCTGCCACCCTTGCATTTGTATTCTCAATCCAGCCCATCGCGCCGGTGATGTCGATGGCCAACGGACGTCGAAATAGAGAAGCAGAAGCAAGGAGCGAAATCCGGTAGTGCTGTTCTTGAGCAAACGATGGACAGTAGCCGAGGCTACGTGAAATCTCGTCACTGACGGACCGGCATCAGCGATGGTGAGACACGGTTGAAGAAACCAAAAGAGCGGCGTGATGTTCTGTATATATGTCTGGAATCAATATTCGGAGAAAAAAAAATCGGACAACGAGAGGCCAAGAAAGAAGCCGCAGCAAGGCAATGCTGAGTTTTGCATGGTGGCAGGAGAAAAAAATTTTGGGCATCGATAGATTTTCATGTCAGCATCCCTGGTCGGTTGAAGGATCGACTTATCGCGACAAGGGGGTGGCCTTAACAGGTACTAGCTTCAGGACGGCAGGCTTGGAACGTGGAGTGGGAAGCTGACAGCCGCGGCCGCGATCCGTGATATTCCCCATCTTTGGAGGGGGGGGGTTTCTTCCCTTTGGCTCGAGCCGGAAGCCGCTAGGTCGACGGTCTTTTCGCCTTGTGTGCTGAAAAGCGTGCGACCCTGATGGATGGTGGTGTAGCCTGGAGGCCTGGCGCCGCGGGGAGAGAGACGCTTGTCGGGTGGCGGCAGATTGGCCATCCCGTACTCCGGACTCCGCACATGTATGCCACGCGACATGCACAAAGGGGAGACCAGTACTCCGTATGCATCAATGCATGTCGAGGATCCCAAGATCGGTCAGGTCGAGGAGGTCGTGGAGCTCGGGGCGGGGCGAGGACGCATTCGTTGAGGCCCCTTGTTTGCGCTGTGGGCTCCATGGGTGGCTGATGCAGGGGTCGCTGGTATCACTTTTCCCTCTGGGTCTAGTGTTTCTGGCTCTCCGCGGCGGAACCCGGGGGTGAAACGTGAATGGATTCTTCTGTTCGTGTCCGAGTCCCAAGGTTCCTGACTAGGGGACCGATGGAAGCTCTCTGGGGTCCATGGTACTGGTATAGCTGCCGGTGCCTTCATTTCGTTCCTGCGATTCAGGGTCGACAATCGTGGGTCCAGGACTCGACTCGATGCCTGTACGGAGTATGTAGATGGTGTCTCCACAATCACGAGCAAGGCGCACATCGGGTCGTCGACTTTGCCGCTTCTGGAGAACTTTTCCTTCTCGCCTCCACCTCACCTCCGGTTCGTCGCCATCACCCTCGCAGTTCTATCTTCAGACCTTGAACTTGAAGCTCGCCACGCGTTCCCCGTTGGAAAAGCGGAATCCTTGGCCAGATGTCCTTGACGAGCCCGGTTTGCGGATGTGTGCCTTGCGTCTCGTTCCCTCGCTCTTTACGTTCTGAGACACGACTGCCATTGCCGACCTCCCTCTATTCCTTAGATCGCAAATATTCATGGTATCTTCGGGTTGATCACGGGCCTTTGGAGCCTTGTCCTGCCTTCTTGATGTGAAGAAGCGGCATCGTTTATCATTGATACGTCTTCGAGATCTGCAAGCAGCATCAAGGCATATTGTCCGCCAGCTGCGTCGGTTGTTAGCCGCGGTTCTTGTGAAATGGATGGAGCCGCGCCAGGCTCTTGTCTCTGATGGGTTTCGAGAGCATCAATCGATGAGCGAAATGACCCCAATATGGATCGTTACTCAGGGCAAGCATCTCATGCTCGCCAGGTCCCGCCAATGATAGAAGCACAAAAGACAAGACTGAATTGAATTGAAAAGAAGACAGTCAGAAATGGAAGAGGACAGAAGGGAAAAGAATAAGAAAGAATAAAGAAGAATTAATAGAGGCCACCTCCACGTCGCGTCACCGATTGGAAGGCGCATCACGTCACAGCTCCATTGCTCTTGCCCCGTTGAATTTCTCCTCATCCCCAGGCCATAGGTTTGTCCTTGTCCTGCTTCTCCTCCTTCTCGTCTTTCTCCTATCCATCATGTCATCACCTGTCCATATTCAAATGATCGTCTCTCAATTCATCACGGCTCTACCAAGTTCATCTGCTCTGCTCAGCCTTGCTCTCGATGGATATTGATGTCTCTATGTTCTATATTTCCCGGGTCTCTCAGGCTGCCTCCAACTCTCGGCTGCAGTATAGTTCACACGGCTCCATTGGCAATCACGAGCTTCAACTTGAAGTCGGGGCTCCCTCCTGAACTGTGGTCATCGCGGCCTTGTCTTTGCCATAATCATGGCTGAGGACCCGTCGAGAGCAGTTTGCCTGCCTCAACATCTCCGAGATTTCTCACCAGAAAGTGAAATGGATAGATCAACAAGAATGCACCTTCGCGTGATGAGTGAGCGGAGAGGCTAAACCTCGTGCCATCTCACCTTCAATAAAAGTCACAGAGGCGAGTGGTGAGTAGATGATGCGGGCAGGATATTCCCCGTGCAGTAGAAAGGCTCAAGAAGCGGCGGTGCCGAATGAAGCCTTGCAACTGGTGCCTGACCTGTCTCACGTGAAAAAGGTCAGCATGAGCCGAACTTGCCATCAATCCCATTATTCCATGAGACGTCCAGGAAATCATCACACTGCCAGTGAAGCCACGTCACCAGGCAGCCTTTATTGGCCTGGTCAATCGTTGAGTCCCCGTTGCAAAGGTGTAAGCAGGTAATGTCTCAGATTTTCAAACCTTGATCACGTCGCCAAGGACTCCGTAGACGTTCTTGTGAGGATCATCCCACCCATATTGCCTTTGGTCGGGCCGTCCCGGCAATCACGATGTCGGCTTTGGCGAAGATGATAGCTCGGCATGTGTTTCTGGAACTCCCAGCAATCCCGAAAAGTGTCTGTTCCATCTATTAAGACCAAGCTCCATTAGCCAGATAGTATGCGTGGACACCTGAAACTCTTTCGGGTCGAAGCCAAGCCATGGAGCCATGCATACTCCCGTAAAAAACATACCCCCAGGATGATGACCTCAACGTGGCACATCACCAGGGCCGTGTACTCGGACTCTTGCATAAGCTCGTTTGAGGATCTGAAAAGCAGGGACACCACGAGCACTGCGGGCACTGTGGCACTCCAAAGACCCAGTCAACCTCCCGCTTTCACTGGAAGACAACGACGCATCCGCCGCCATCGAGTCGCACAGCACCACATCTCGCAGATGCACAGTGATGCAAGGTCGCAGCCAGGACCCTCCTCATTTCTCTTTTCCTCTGGGGCCGACACTTCTCTTGCGGCCTTGTCGTGACGTGAAGATGGACTTGCGAGTCGTCATACTTCCCTGGGAAAAGCGCGTTGTACGGCTGATGGCGCAGCGTCCAGCAGGTTTTCTCAGCCCCAAGAGTGCGGGATGCTCGTGACAAGTCCGGTTCTTTCTCGCCTCTCGATTCTCGGTAGAATCCAACTGGCCAACAGCGCCATGTCTCTCGGGGAAGCTGCACCGGTGCGATGGGTCAGCTGACTGAGAGGTATGGTTAACTCAGGCAGCATGTTTGCATGCGCGGCCCGCATGGGTGCTCCCATGTGCATGAGCGAGTGTTCGCTCTGCTTCAAGGGGCGCCAAGTTGTCGAGTCGCGAGCCGCGAGCCGAGCGTCGAGGGAAGAAGCCATTCCTGGAGGTTTCTTCAAAATCGATCCACGGCTTGTTGTCGACGGCTGCGTGCGCCGATGATGATGATGGTGATGGTGATGATGATGGTGATGGTGGTGAAGAGGAAGAGGAGGAGGAAGAGGAAGAGGAGAAGAGAGGCCATCACGGGAAATACCTCACCTTCCTCACGGGCCAGGGACGTTCCTGCCGCTTGACGTCAGGCGACCCTTTTAGTATGTTTTGCCGGCCGCATCCCCACCGAACCCTCGACTCCACTAATTGCCCGATCAGGCGCATGTCCTTCCTCTCGACGCCGGCGATTGGCTGCTTCCTCGTCAGCCGACGGCGGAAGGCGCACGTCCGCTACGCCGGTCCCGCAGGAGCGAAGGGCCCCCTCGAACCTTCCATGGGAGAGCGATCAGCTGTTGCCGTTTCGGGGGCCTCGGGGAGTCATTTTCCCTCGGTTCCTCCTGCCTTTCTTACCTTGTATTGCGGGCTCTTTATAAGGATGGGAAGGCGTGGCCTGTACGCACCTTGGCTCCTTCCCCCCTTTTCCCCTCCCCTCTCTGCTCAAGTCGTGCCGTCTCCAGCTCGAAGCATCGCCAACTGCCTACCCTACATCCATTCATCTTTTCAACCTCACACTTCTGTTCACAACCAAATCCGGTCCTCTCGTCACCTTCAGCCATCCTCCTAAGGAAGAACGAAAAAGAAAAAGATACCCCCCCAGACATGAAGTTCCTCCCCTCGCTCCGCCACCGGGAGCCCAGGTCTCAGGCCCCGCCACCTCCCGAGCCCGGCCTCAACGCCGACTACTACGACGCCAACATCCTCTTCGGCCCATTTCCCCCTTCCTCCTCCTCCTCCCCCCCCTTCGCCCACCCCAACCGCGCCCAAGCCTCGGACAGACATCGTCGCCAGCCCCCATCGCCCGGCTTCCACTTCGGCGGCTATGAAGAGGACCATGCGCCCCGCATCGTCCGCGGCCACCGCAAACCCCCCACCAGATACGCCAAGGAAACATCCTCCCCCATCTACTTCGCGCCAGACCCGCCCACCCCCGGGTCCTACCTCCACCGCAGCTCCCCCCGGCACGACCAGGATGGGCCGCACGACCGAGATCATCGTCGCGCAGGCCGCAGCCGGCGGCACCGAGAGCACCGATCCCCCGATCACGAGGACGAGGAGGGCCGGCCCACGGACTACAGGTCCCACAACCCGGAAGAGCCGTACGAGCGCCGCCGCCGCAGGTCATCCCGGCGCGAGCCGCCTTCTCCCCAGCACGAGCAGGAGTACGAGCGCGAGCACGAGCACGCCAGACGCTCACGACACCAGTCCCCCCGGCCGCGCTCTCGTTCGCGACACCGCCATCCCAGCGCCTGGAACGACGTTGAAGCCCGCCACTCAAGACATCGCCCGTCGCCTCCGCCCTCGCCGGTGCATCGCCCCCGAGAGGTCCGTGAGCGGAACATCCGCCGCCGACACGACTCCCGGCCGAGGGACGCCGACGCGGCCCCCGGCCACCGGGACGACCGCGCACACAGGCACGGGCACGGGCACGGTCATGAAAGGCACGGTGCGCCGGCGTACCGCCAGCACGCCATGCCGTCGCCGCCGGCCGCGGCGCTCCAGCGGGCCATGGCGACCGACTGGTGGAAGAACCCCGCGGTGCAGGTGGGCGCGCGCACCGCGCTCAAGGCGGGCGCCCATGCGCTGATGAAGCACCGCAACGAGGAGGGCCCGTGGCTCGGTCCCAAGGGCGCCAAGATTGCGGGCGCGGCGCTGGGCGCGGCCTTGGCGGACGGCCTGGGCGGTGATGGGAAGAAGTGAGCCGACGTGCTCGGCGTGGGAAGCGGGAAACCTGCAAGCCGAGACGTTTGGGGGCCATCTTGTCCAAGTGGGTTTGGGTACATGATCTGGGTCGGGAGATGGACATGCTGCCCATTTGTGATAGGATTGGAATACTAGCAGCTCCTCATGTTGGCCTCCCCACTCCTCCAGTCCATATTCACACAGGACACATCAAGGAAGACAACGTCGAGACCCCGTGAAAGGTGCTCATCATCCTGACAACGGGAATGATATCCTAAATCATCGGATTGCTATCTATCTCGCAACACACAATACAAAGCCTGTACCGAGTCAAATGCCCAAACGCGTCCCCGCCATGGTATCAATCGCTCTATCGCAATCAGAGTGCCTGACCCAGTCGCCGACCCAAGCCGTGCAATCCAAGCCATGCCATGCCATGCCATGCAATCCAATGACTTGCCATCCGTCATGTCCAACGGGCACGCTGTCCATGCTGTACATCTCGCAATACAGATCCGTACTGCGCAGGATTACCAACCACAAGGGGAAACAAAATAATCAAGAACAAGGGAGAAAAAGGACCAAGGGGAGATCCCAAGGGGGAAAAGAAAAAAGGAGGGGGGGGGGTTAATGGAGCTGGACGAGGTCTCGATGTGTCCCTGAGGAAGGATTACAGGTAAGAAACCAATGTGTTGGATTCCATCTTGGCCCAAAGAGGAAACACGCCGTGCCGGGCCGTGTCTCATGTCGAGATGTGGTTGATTTCAGAGGAGAACAGTGTTCAGGGAGGAGAGGCACGGAGCCGGGGGGGAGAAGGAGGAGAAAAGGGGGGGGGGAGAAAGGGGATGTAGGGAGATGTAGGGAGATGTAGGGAGACAGGGTGGAAGGGAGCGCCTCCAGTTTTCCGTAACAAGAAAGACACGGCAGGGGTTCAGTCAAGCTGAGACACCGGAAGGGATGAGGTCTCGGTACTTGAGGGAAAAGATCAATGTGGATCAGATCGTGCCTGCGTCGATTATGCGGGCGAATCGGTCCTGGGGAGGGCAGAAGCGATATGCCTCCCCGCGGACGACGCGGTCAACCTCCTCCCTGACAAAGGGGTAGACGTCGCGCCATGCGTCCTTGCCCATCCAGCAGTCGAGGTGGCCGTAGCCCGGCACCACGCGGCGGCGGTACTGCACGCCCCCCGAGGGTAGGCCGGCAGAGACGCCAAAGGTGTCCCGGAGGCGCTCAAACGTCTTCTCGGTGGCAGCGGGGCTGAGCACGGCGCTCTCGCCACCGGAGAAGAAGAGGAAGGGGATGCCGCGCAGGCGGGCGACGTTGTCGTCGGTGGTGAGGGTGCGATACGCGGGCGCGTTGGTGCTCACATGGCCGTTGCTGCCCATGCGCTTGAGCAGGTCGATGCAGACCATGCTCGAGCCGCCGAAGAAGCGGTCGATGTTCCGGTGGGTGGCCTCGTTGAGGTTGTGGTGGGACCAGCAGCGGCCGAAGAGGAGCGTGGTGCGGTGGCACGCCGCGTTGGCGCACATCTCGGAGCGCTCCTCCGGGTAGAAGCGAAGCATCTGGTTCAGGGCCTGCTGCGATAGCGTGTCCGACTTGGACGTCGTGCACTCGAGCCAGTCCCCGAGGAGACTATTGTACATCTTGTCAAGGGCCAGGGGGGACGTGGCCTTGGCCATGTTGAGGGGCGCCCAGATCGGGTTCATGAAGACCTGGCTGCATGTGATGCCGAGGATCCAGGACGCCGGGATGGTGCCGTCAAGGAGACCGCAGGAGAAGGCGACGGAGCCCATGCAGTGGGCGATGGTGTAGATCTTCTTGGGCTCCGCCTGCACGCTGCGGATGCGCTCGAGGCACGCCTTGATGTCGAGGCGAGCGTCGTAAGTGGTCCACCGCTGACCGCGAGTCCAGCGGAGCATGCCGATGCGGTGGACGGTGACGAAGACGCGGTACCCGGCGCGGGTGAAGTAGTTGACCGCATTGAAGGGGATGGTGGGCAGCGAGTAGATTTGGTGGTCGACGGACGCGCCGGGGATCATGAAGAGGTCCTGGACCTCGACGGGCCGGCCGTCTGCACCGGTTGCGACGGCGTTGGGAGAGGGCTCCCACATGTGCAGCTCGGTGCGGATGCCGTCCTCTGAGACAACCAAGAAGGTGCGCGTCGGAGGCGTGTAGTTCATGTACGACTGGTAGGTCTGCACGGGGTACTGTAGGGGGGCCATGGGCGCGAGGAAGAAGGAGGCGGATTTCAGCGCGAAAAAGGAGACAAAGTTGGCGACCTTGAACGCCTTGTCCATGAGGTGGTTTCCCGTCGACGTCAACGAGAGGAACTCGGAGAAGAGATCGCCGAATCCAAGGCTGAGAATGCCAGTTGCGAGGACGGTCCCCGACAATCTCTCTGTGATGCTGACGTACAGAGTGGTCGTCGAGTGCCACAGCTGGCGAGGGTCCAGGGTCACGGAGGGATCAACAAGCTTATACGCATGGAATTTCAGGCGTCTTCCATCGACACCGACCATGCCGAAATCGTACGTCAACCTGCTTGTGCCCGCCGTGGCCTCGTCCGGCTTGAAAAGACCAAAGTCCCCTTGAAGGACCATGAATGGAGACCCCCTGATGGTAGGGCAGACGAATGTTCCTGTGAGAATGCCGCTCGATCCGCCGTCGTTGAGGAGCATCTCCGGATCCGTGACAGCGACGTTGACGAAGAGGCGAGCGGATTGGCCTCTGCCCTTGCCCACGTTGTAGGCGCGCTCATAGGCCGATTTCTGGTCGTATCTGTTATTCTGGGATGATGACTCCTCATGGATAAAGCCGGAGAGGAGCTCGACAAAGTCAAGTCTCTCAAATTTGAGAATTTGAGCTTCGCGCATCAGGTTGGTGACTGTCTCCAGGCGCTGGTCATCTTCGTGAGATCGGGGCACATGAGCCGGCTCGCCATAGAGATCAAGTATGCCGTTCTTCTCCTCGCTGATGACGAGGTGGTTTCTCCTGGCATAGTGTGTAATATTCCTCTCAGCCAAGGCTGCAATCGTGGCAAAGGGATTCACGCCAATGGCATTGGGGATGAGAGCGCCGTCCATGACAATAAGACCTGAATGGGTCTCCGAGAGGTCGCCGGTGAAAATCTCTCCAATGTGGTTCGTTACGCCATGCGCGCCAGTGTTATCAGGAGACATGTTTGCCCCCCTTGCCATTGATTAGCGATCTCTGTTTGCCATGACAGGTACATGTCCGATCTCTCAGACTTACCCAAGAGGATGAACGGTGATCTGCTGCTGGCCCATGGCAGCGTAAAAGGGGCTCTGGACAAGTGTGCCTCCAACGGCAGCGGTAGCTTTGGCAAGAAGCGAGTTGAGCTGCTCGACTCTGTCGCTTCTGCCAACGCCGATGAACTCCAACACGGGCTTGTCGTTCTTGAGGCTCAGGGTCGCTTGACTCCCTAAGAGACCATGTTAGTCCCTCATCTCCCCTGACCGGATCAATGTCTTCCAAGACTTACCATCGTGAGACATGATGAGAAAGACTTGCGTCTTCTCAATGGCCCCATCTGGAACAAAAGGGCCCAACAGCCGACTCTTCCACTCGCCGACGGCATCTCTTGCCCTTCCGATAAGAGATTTGTTTGAATCATTCTGTCGCCCGGGCATCATGTCCATCATGGTCTGCAAGAACTCGCAAAGCCCCTGGGGAATGGCGCCCTCTTGAATGACGAAGCCATTCAGAGGGTTCTCAAGACCCTTGCGGTAGTCGATTATGCTGGTGATGGTCGGGCCGACGGGGTTCGTCGGGCAGGGGAACGGTCTGCCAACGGCATTGACTTCGGTGTCCGTATTGTAGCTGCATATGTATGATTATCAGTATGCCAATTCAAGAAAACTTTCAAAATAGATGAAAGAAGAAAGAAAAATGGAGGGTGTCACTACCTGAACGCCAGCATGTCGCCATTGCCGCTCATGCCTTGGCCAACACGATCGCTCATTGACAGACCCATGGCTTTGCTCCTGAGAAGGATCTCGGTCGTGCCGATGGCGCCCGCGCCCAGGAACACGGCCTTTCTCGCGTGGACCCACATCAGGTCCTCCTTCACCCGGTCTTCGAACCGCTCCCGGCCGTGCCCGTGCCAGGCAAAGTAGACGATGTACCCCCCGCCCCGCTCTTCGCTCGCCTTTTCAACGTGGCGAACCTCGCACTGGCAAAACATCTCGGCTCCCCAGTTCCAGGAATCGGCAAGGTAAGTGACCAGCGTGGTGGTCTTGGAGCCGTCGTTGATGCCCATGGCATCTTGGCCGGTGAGGGTGGAGGGGTTCATGTTGACACCGCAGCTGTTGGGGCCGGGCCTGAAACGGGTGGTCTGGGGGACCCGATACAGACGATCGCTCATACCGATGGCCTTTGCCTGGCGCTCAAAGAGCTGCATCTTTTTGAGAGCGGGCCAGTGGTCCGGATACGCCTCAGGCTCAAGAACATCCCTCACAGCTTTGTAGTCTGGGTTCCGGTTTGATTGTCAGTGAAAGAAAGATGACGTCTCGATACCCCTGATAGTTGCAATTTCGAGACGTACACTTCTTCATTGCCTTTGGATTCTTGCGGATCTCAGAGGGCCAGAAGTCCATTGATAGTAGACTCTCATCAGCCTCAAGAAAGACATTCGCGTTGATCAAACTCGTGCCGCCCAACCCTGCATATCGGGTTAGTTTCAAGATGTGTCTCATTCTCAAGACGTTCAAGATGACAGACTCACCGTTGCCGACCATGGCGCTCTGCCCTCGCCCAAAGATGAGATGATACAATCCCGAGGGACTTCCACCCTCGACCTTTCTCACATCGGATGAAGGACTCTCAAGTTCGCCCGAAAAGTGAAACTGCTCGGCCGCCTCTCGTGAAGTGGCAGGGTATTCACCCGGCCATTTCTCCTCGCCACGCTCAAGAAGACACACGGATTGGCCCGCCCTGGCCATCCGGGAGGCAGCCACGCCGCCACCATAGCCCGAACCGATGACGATGCAGTCATACGAAGGACGGAGAAGCTCAACAGGTCTGGAGATGCGGGGAAATTGCTTCTGGGGCGCTGCGTGATCTCTTGGCTGGGCATCAGCATTCTCATTCGTCTCACCTTCACCGAAATCGTTGGCATCACTCGCGTCGTCGTTCACATCATTGGTAAGGCCCCCAGTAAAGCATGAGTCCGAGTCATTGATCAGTTCGAAGTCGATGGAAGAGCGTCTTGAAAAGGTAGGCCCGTCTGAGATGATAGAGGAACCAGCCCGACTGACGACTGGTGAGGCTGGACGCTGCTCCTCTTCGAATTCGCCTCGGTTGTCGTGATCGTATCCATCATTGAAGAGGACCACATTCTCATCGGTCTTCTTGGTGCTCTCAACATCATCATATCGCAAGATTGGGTACTTCAGAAACGACGATGGCATAAGCCTCGTCATGTTGAGTAGCTCCGAGTCTCCTCGTATGATAATGCTTCCACAATGATGTAACTGTCTCACTGCGAGGTCTTCGTCGTCGTCGGCGTCGTCGTCGTCGTCGTCGTCGGCGTCGTCGCAGATGGATTGTAAATTGTAAATTGTGGATGGTTGTGGTTGTGGCTCTGGTTGAGGTGGTGTTTCGGGTGTAAGTGCCGCCAAAGCCCACAACAGTTTTGGGAAAGATGAAAAGGGGCAAAGATTGAAGGAAGCAATTTTTTCTCGGGATGAGCCAATCAAGGGGGGGGGGGGGATGAAACGGTGCGTCTGCAGTGAATCAAGCTCCTGATGAGTCGTCAACGGCTGTTCGAATCGAGGAGAGGGAGATGAAGGCGGCGCACGTGATGCGAGATGGTGCAAAGGGTCCCGCCAATGGAGGGCAGCCAGCTTGGCAGGTCTGATGTCCCCGTCTCGAGATCCCTCAGCGTCGCAAATCTTTGAGGTTTAACAGAAACGAGGCTGGTGCCGTTTCTTTTATCCATATTCACTCGCCCGTTGAGCGTATTTGAGGCTCAGGTCGTTGAGGTGCATGGCAGGGCCCCTCTCCGGCTTTCTCTCCACCCCCGCCCCC
>NQYS01000002.1:197754-235235 GCA_003055955.1 Escovopsis sp. AC | reverse complement strand
GAGGGGGAAGGGGGGAGGCTCCGAGTCGAAAGAGGGGCAATGGCGCGATGGGGCGATGGGGCAATGGGGCAATGGGCCGCCATCGAGACCCATAATCCCCAGTCTCCAGCTGGCAATGGGCATCGACTCCGCGTTCTTGCCCCTCCAGCTTGTCAATATATCCTCTTGCCTCTTGCCTCTTGCCTCTCCTCTCCAACTTCTTGAGCTCCGCCTTGCGTTTGACGGTCCAATTGATCCAAACTTGAAGGAGCCCCGGCCTCTAAATCGATTGATTGATGCACCGCATTGATGCTCTGCACGTGCTACGAGCATATGTACGAGTATTACGGAGTACGTACTCCGTACTCCGTAGATGCACTTCTAAT
The DNA here is from genome assembly GCA_003055955.1 of Escovopsis sp. AC. Lineage (NCBI taxonomy): Eukaryota > Fungi > Ascomycota > Sordariomycetes > Hypocreales > Hypocreaceae > Escovopsis > Escovopsis sp. AC. The sequence continues at coordinate 234,870 of NQYS01000002.1, read as the reverse complement.
ACAGGAAAGAGCTCGTACAGTGCTCATACTCCTTCTGGCACCTTCCCGTACTGTACGGAGTACAGCCTCGCGAGGCTCCAGGGAAGGTGCTGACTTGTGGTGATTGCTGCTGACTCCTGAGTGAGATTCAACAAGCGGCAGGTGCTGGTCTGAAACGGTTTCTCAACGGCAGGCACCAGGACGACTGCGCACGTTGTTGTCAGGACCTCGGCGTGCTCTTCGACCTCTACGGAGTACGGAGTACTACTCCGTAGGTAACCTCCAATCTGCGGCAGGCACCACGTACTCCGGAGTGCGCTCTGCGGCAGGTATAGGCTCGTACGAGCAGGAGGGAGCAATCATGTTTCGAGAACCTTGTTGTCCGCGATGCCCCTCACCGATGCACAAGTCTCGGCTACCTCAATCGGTCAGCGGCCGTGGCAGTGGCAGGTGCCCTCCTCCGCCTGGAGGCAGGAGGCAATCTATTTCTGCCGGTAGCTCTGGACGTTCAAAGAGCACTGGCTACCTAGGTATTGTCGGTTGCGACTACCTTGTACCTGCTGCATCTGCATCTGCGAAGTGGGAAGCTGCGACTCATCAATCAAACTCGACTGGCATGAGCCGACAGAGCCGTCCTCCCTCCCCTCCAAGTCCTTCGGAGAAATTCGACTGAACCCTCCACTGTTCATCCTCTCTCCTCTCTTGCATCCCCATGTTCATCAAGCTTCAACCGTTTACCCTTGGGCCGTCATGACTCCCTTGCAACAGATCCTCGGCGATTTCTCCTCTGCCGGGACTCCGGGCGGACAACCGTGGAGTCGGATTGCTTCTTCACGTGCTCGGCATGGCTTCCTTCTTCGTCTCTCCCCGAGGATTATCTCCCCTGGCAAGAAGCTGCATTTTCTCCACAGCCCGCGCATCCTCCGCGTCCCTGCACCCTCTGCGATCCTTGCCCGAGTTCCAAGGTATTGCCCCTCCCAGATCAACAAGGTTCCGCAGCGGGCTCGCAGTCCCGTCCATGTCACAGTCTCGCCGTGCCTGGCCAACTAGCGGAAACTTACAATCAGCCGGCCGGCCAGCCACCAGGGGCACCCGGCACACGACCAGGCTGTTGCGGTACCGGTACGAGTACAAGGAGTCTTAGGCCCTCTTCTGGATGGCCACCTCGGGGACGGGTACGGAGTAGAAAGACGCCATTCCGATACGAGGACTCTGTGCTCCCTCCGGAGTACTCCGTACAGGTTCGCGACTCACACGTCTTCGGGCACGCTTCTCCGCTGTCTGTTCCTGGGCAGCAATCGACGTCTGGCCTCCGAAAGCGTTGGACGCCATTCTACTCCGTACTTTGTATCAGTAGCAGTACCAGTACGAGAATGCGCCGACCGATTTTCTATGCCTCTTGTTGAACGGCAAGCACGTGCCGTCAAAGGGCCTCTTATTCACGTCCCTGAGATGGATGACGGCGCCGGGCTCCCATGTCTCGGAGCATCATTGCTCGCTGCGCATACATGCGAAACACGGAGTATTCCGGTACTGCGCCATGCACCTCTCACCTCTCGAGGGAATGGCCGAGTCGAATGGATCCGATCCTCCTCGCAGTTTCTAGAAGCGATCACGAATACGGATATGTGATAGATCCCATCTGATCTGCTCACACCGCCTCTCATCCTTCTACCGGTACGGAGTACGGAGTACTAACATCATACTCCGTATAGTACGAGTGCTCACACGATACGAGTACACTTGTACGGAGTACTTCGTACCGATATGCGATACTTCATAAAGTTCAGCCATTCAATGCAGAGGCCAGAGCCGAAATGCCATGGGACATTCGAGTCACGAGTACGGAGGACGGAGAACAAGTATGTACGAAAACACGGGGCATCCTCTCGAGCTCTCGTCATTGCCGCCGTCACGTCTCGATTGCCAAGATTGCGGTGACGCGATGAGCATCATCCTCGATGTCAGCCAGCCATTGCGTGTCTCCGATTTGATACGGAGTTCAACGGCTCGATCTCCCTGCGAGATTCGAGATTCGCCAGAATCCAATCAGCTGGAGTGCCTCGCACATGAATATGCCCCATGTCCGTGCTGGTGCCTCAACCGCAGGCGGCGAGTCAGCATCACAGCACGCCGCAGCGCATCGCAGCGCAGCACTCGGCGCTCGCTGCCAACGATGTGGGCTCGGACTGCATTGGGCTCCTGCAACATTCTGCACTCCGCTCCGATCCATTGAAGAGGAGCGGAGCACCGGCGCGGCTTGGGTATGGATGCAGGGAGTGAGCAGGCAAGTCATGACTTGGTACGGAGTAGTATTCTCCCTTGCCTCCTTTTATGTTGATGTGGGATTTTATTTGGATTTATGATTTATTTGTCAGAGTGCGAGTCGATTCTCGATTTCGACCCGACGCAATGGCCGGCACCGTGCGTTCTCATGGGAAGCTTCCAGGACCGAAAGGAACCCGACGCATGTGAAAGGCATGCGAAAGGGAATTCAAATGGCCGGATCAAGATTGCCCCTCCGACCCTTGACGATGCCCTCGACCTCGGAGGTGACCCATCCCCCGTAAAAGTCCCCCGGCTGGGGCTCCACCACCTCGCCGTCGACGACGCACTCCCACGGCCCTGCGTAGAAGCTCAGATAGCCGGTGATGTCGGCGAAGCCGGGGCTCGGATGCTCGTAGGACCAGATCCGGTCCGACACGGTCTTGCCGTCGGGGAGGTCGATGCTGTAGTAGGTCGCGCGGCCCTTCCACTCGCAGAAGCTGGACCTGGTGGTCGTGTGGAGGGGCATGAGCACGGACGAGCGAGGCAGATAGTAGGCTGGCCTCATGTCAACAAGTCGTTCGCACATACGGAGTACGGAGTATATCATTCGTAGCTGTCACCAGAGGGCCGATGATATCAGGAGCAGGGCTGACGAGTGTTGACCACATACTCGGCGGGTGATGTGTCTCGAGGACCCAGAAGGCGTTCCTCGTGTCTGCGACGGTTGTGCCCTGGTAGGCGATGCGAATGTGTCTGGTGATCTTCTCGAGGCGCGGCGGGCGCGGGAAGTGCTGCACGTTCATCTTGCCTTGGAGTATCCACGAACGCTTGGAATGAGCGGGTTGTAGGATTGCAGGACGTTCACATCTCGGGTCCAAGTCGGATACTGCCCATGATATACGGAGTACAACCCCTCCAGTCCAAACGGGCAATCTCCCGCGGCCGATGATAGAAAGCTCGCATCATAGGGAACCAGACGGTGGCCAAAAGGCTCCAGCTCGACTCGGGGCGACTGATTCATCTATCCATCCAATTCATTTCGTGGCGGTGCACACGGCGCCATGTCCAGCTCAGCCACAACCTTCCTGTGGCTCGTGCGTCTCGCGACTCCGACGGCGGATCCGAGTTGCGTCACCCGCTTTTTTCCTCTCCCCCGCGCCTTTTTGGACCTCGAACAAGAAGTCGGCACTGAGCATCTCGCCGCCCGCAGCCGATAAGACAAGTTCCTCGTCAAACGCAGTCATTCAACCGCCTGCATCTACGAACCACGAGTCCCTGTGAATCCGCCATCCAGCCCGTCCCGATCCTGAATCGATATCCTCCCCGCCGGTCCTATCGCCTCCTCTCCTCTCCTCTCCTCTCCTCTCTCTTCTCTCTTCTCTCTTCCTACGCGGCGGTCAATCCATCCATCGCCCCCTACAGGCACAAGGCACGCCCGAGCACGAAGCAGCAGCAGCAGCAGCAGCAGCAGCAGCGACGAGCACACCTCTCCCACACAACACCAACTCAGAACCGCAACCCGAGGCCCAGCAAGCAGGCATCGCCATGTCGAACCGGCAGCTCGCGCGCGACATGCAGGTCGAGTTCCAGGCGCGCTTCCAGGCCAAGCAGGCGCGCCGCGAGGCGCAGAAGGCGTCCAAGCAGGACCCCGTCCTGCGCAAGCAGATCCAGGACCTGCTGCGCAAGGGCGAGACGCAGAAGGCGTACCAGAAGGCGAAAGTGCTGCTGTCCAAGCAGGCGCTCGCGCAGCAGATGGACCAGATGGCCGACATGGCGGAGCTGTCGGCCGCGCAGATCCAGGCCAACAACTCGATGAACCGGATGACGCAGATGATGGCGTCGTCGTCGCGCACCATGGGGCTTGCGCAGCGCAACACGAACCCGGAGCGGGTGAGCAGCCCGCCTTGGAATCTGTTTATCCAATGATTTGATGCATGTGTGGCTGACTCGCCCCCAGACCCTCGTCACGCTCGAGCAGTTCAAGCAGCAGAACGAGGAGTACGCCATGGCAAACGGCATCTACCAGGACGCCATCACCCAGTCCACGTCCGCACAGGTCGGCGAGGACGCCGTCCAGGAGCTCCTCGGGAAGCTCGCGGACGACATCGGCATCAGCATCTCCTCCGAGCTCAACAGGGCGACGCCCGCCGCCGCGGAGCCCCAGCGCCAGCAGCAGCAGCAGCAGCAGGCCGTCGACCCGACCGCCGAGGAGGAGGACCTGCTGCAGCAGAGGCTGCGCGCGCTGAGGGCGTGATGGCCCTCCCGTCGAGCGGTGTTGCTGTTTATGGGGTCATGGGTTTTTTTTTTTTTTTTTTTTTGGCTTCCTGGTGAAGGGCTTGGGTTTTCATCATGTTTGGCGTTGCGGAGTGCTTCCATGCGGTCTTGTTTCTTGGTGTATAACCTTTCTCTCCATTCATTTATTTATTCATTCATTCATTCATTCTTTGACTTGTTCTCCATTCGATCGGTTCCCTTCAACATACTCTAGGATGCTGTGCTGGAGGAATCCCATCAGTCCATCTCTCATGCCATTTAGATAAGTCGGTTACGAATCTATGATATATCCAGTGCTTTTCCACCCATGAAAGCAAGACCGAGAAAAAAACAATGCAAGCATGCAAACCCCCGAATCGCCTTACCAGCCATACATACTCCCCAACACCCCCCCCCCCCCTTCCCCCTTTACATGTAAAGGCTCGCCACGGCCGTGATGTCCCGCTTGATCATCTCCTGCGCCTTCTCCATCTTCTGGTACAGCTCCGGGTCGCCAATGATCCTCGCCGCGTTCTTCACCTCCCTGCACGTCTCGTCGAGCCGCGTGATGGTGCGCACGATGGTGCCCTCGAGCACGTCCGTCAGGCCCGTGATGTTGCGGAAGCTCATCCCGCGCGCCCACTCGTACACCACCTCCATCAGCCCGAAGCGCGGCTGCGCCACGAAGTCGTTGGAGTCCTCCGTGGACTGCAGCACCTGCAGCCGCGTCTGCACGTCGTTGACCTTCTCCGAGATGGCCACGATGGCCGCCCGCCCGCGCTCCAGGCTGCCCGGCAGCGTCGGCTGCACCTCCGTCTTCTCCTTGAACACAAACGCCGACAGCAGCGCCGCGATCTCGGCCGGCTCGTACTCGGCCAGCACGTTGTCCAGGATCAGCTCCGTCAGCACCAGCTCGTCGCCCGAGTGCACCTCGCACGCCACCTTGCCCTTGAGCTGGATCCGCGTCGCGTCGTCGATGAACCCGAGCTCCTTGAGCACCTGCACCCGCTGCTCGTAGTCCGGCAGCAGCTGCAGGTTCTGGTTCGACAGGTTCTGCTTCAGCTGCGCAATGTTCTCCTTGATGAGCCACTCGTCGTGGCACATGGCGAACTGGCGAGGAAAGGATGTCAGTTATGCGACTCATCACCCTGCTCGTCGCCACCTATTCTGCCCCTCATCATCTCCGTGGGCCGGGGGAACGTGTCAGAAGGACAACTGGGAAAGAAAACTCACATGCTTCAAGAACTGCGGACACTTGGTCGCCGGTGAGCTCGCCATAGCGCGCACGAGCTGCGCCCTCTTGTCGATCATCTCCTGCAGCTGCAGGCGCCGCACCTTGCTCATGTCGGCCTCGTCCCACCTGTCGTCCCAGCTCGAGCAGACCTCCTGGACGAGCTCGAGCGCGCGGCCCAGGCCGCCGCCGCCGCCCCGCAGCAGCTGCGGCACCGTGTTCTTCAGAACCCACTTGGTCACGCACTCCACGTCGGCGAGGGGCACGCTGAGCACATGGGTGTGCGCCTGCCTCTTGCCGTGCACCGGCCTCGGGAAGAACCGGCGCAGGTCCGGGATGAAGGGCAGCAGGTCCGTGGCGTCCCGCCTGTCCCTGACGGGCTTGACGGCGCAGACCTGCAGGACGGGGTTCTCGAACGAGCCGTGCGGGCTGATGCCCTCGGACACCAAAACGCCGACCGCCCGCATGCCGTCCCGGCTGAAGACGACGAGCCGCTGCGGCGCGAACATCTTCCTCCCGAACGTGATCTGCAGCAGGCCCTTGTACAGCTCCGTCGTGAGCTGCTTGTACTCCTGGGCGGCCCGGTGGCACTCGTCGACGGCGCCATCGCAGATCTTGCACGCCTCGCGCTTGATCTTGGCCAGGTCCGCCTGCGCCAGCTTGACGTCCTTCTCGTGCTCCGGCAGCAGCTGCTGCGTCGCGTGCTCCGAGAAGCTGCGCTTGATCATCTCCTCGATCTTGAGCGCCTCCACGCGCAGCAGGTTGAGGATCATGTTGTACGTCAGCCGGAACTGCGACCGCAGCTTCGACGGCTCCCCGAGGAGCATGTTGCGCAGGTCCACGACGGGCGGCACGTCGTCGCTGCCACCGGGCGGCACGATGATGACGGAGCCCACCTTGTCCAGCCCGCGGCGGCCCGCGCGGCCCGCCATCTGCGTGTACTCGCCGGGCAGGAGGTTCCGGAACTCGTGGCCGTCGTGCTTGCGGTACCCCGAGAAGACCACCGTCCGCGTCGGCAGGTTGAGGCCCATGGCGAACGTCTCCGTCGCGAACAGGACCTTGACGAGCGTCCGGGCGAACAGGATCTCCACCAGCTCCTTGACGATGGGCAGCAGGCCGCCGTGGTGGACGGCGATGCCCCTGGCCAGGAGCTCCCTGAGGCGGATGATCTGGGGCAGCATCCTGTCTTCGGGCTTGAGGCGGGCGATGGACTTCTCGACCACCATGTGGATCTGGCTCTTCTCGGACGCCGTGCAAAAGTCCTGGTTGCTCATCGCGTCCGCGTTCTCCTCGCACCGCTTCTTGGAGAAGACGAAGATGCACGCCGGGAGGAGGGTGTGCTTTCGCAGGAATTGCACGAGGTGCACCCACAGGTTCTTGTCCTGCGCGGCCGAGGAGCGCCCGCCGGGGTTCCCCATGCGGCCCATGTGGCCGGGCGTGTGGCTGGCGCGGGGAGGGCCGCCGCGGCCTCGCTGATTGTTGCCGCCGCGGGCGCCGCCGCGTTGGGGTCCCCCCCTCTGGCCGCCTCCCCGCTGCCCTCCACCCTGCGAGGGCCCGCCGCGCGACGCGAGCGCCATCTGGTTGGGCTTTTCCTTGCCCTGCACGGCCTTGTGCGCGTCCTTCCAGCCCGCCTCGAGGAACTTCTTGTCGGAGTCGACAATCTTGTGGATGTCCTTGCCCGCCCAGAGGTAGTGCTCGAGGGGCACCGGCCGCTTGGGCGTCGAGATGACGTAGATGTCCTTCTTCTTCGTCCTCCCCACCCAGGAGGCGAACTCGTGCGTGTTGGGGACGGTGGCCGAGAGCAGGATGAGGGAGATGTGCTCCGGGAGCATGATGATGACCTCCTCCCAGACGACGCCGCGCTCGAAGTCGTTGACGTAGTGGACCTCGTCGAAGATGACAAACTCGACGTCCCGGATGAGGTCGGCGCCGCGGTACAGCATGCTCCGCAGGATCTCGGTCGTCATGATCAGGCAGCTGGCCTCCGGGTTGATCTGGACGTCGCCCGTGAGGATGCCGACCTCGTCAAACGTCTGCCTGAAGTCGCGGAACTTTTGGTTGCTGAGGGCCTTGATGGGCGACGTGTAGATGGCCTTGGTCATGTGCTTGGCGGCGAGCGCGATGGCGTACTCGGCCACGACGGTCTTGCCCGCCGAGGTGTGGGCGGCGACGAAGACGGAGTCGCCGCTCTCGAGGTGGTAGATGGCCTCCTTCTGGAAGGTATCGAGCTCAAAGGGCCACTCCCTGGCCATGTCCGGCACGAGCTCGCGAAAGTTGGTCATCTCGTGCCGGATGTCGACCATGTGAGCCCACTCGCGGCCGGCCTTCTTGGCGCTCGAGGCCGCGAGGGCGCCGTGCGGCTCGAGGGACGGGAACTCCACCGGCAGGATGTCGTCGATGTCGTCGCCGTCATCGTCCTCGTCCTCCGGTGAGTCTTCGTAAGCGGCGCGCTCGACATCGGCATCGGCATCCTCATCGGCCTGGGCACCCTCCGGCTCCTCCTGCAGCTCCTGCCGCACCGCCTCGGCCGCCTCCTTGTCCTTGTTCGCCCCGCCGCCGAAGTCGATGCCGCGCCCCAGGCCCGGCGCGACCTCGAGGAGGGCCCCCTCGGCGCCGAACTGGATGACCCTCTCCAGCCTGCTCCCGTCGCGAGCGGCCTCTGCGGCGCCCGCGTGGATCTGGTCCTCGAGGGCCGCGGTAGCCTCGATGCCTTCGAGCCCGCCCGGCGCGAAGGGGAAGAAGCCGGCGGCTCCGCGCACAAAGTCGGCGCGGCTGGCGGGCTTCCTCGTCAGGCTCGTCGAGTTCTTGGCCGTCGCGCCTCCCGCCGGCACCGTGACGTTGCGGTAGCCCGTGACCCGCCCCTCGAGCCCGTGCCGCAGGAAGCGGGTGGCGGTTCGCGTCTGCGGCGGCGCGATGCGGTAGAGCGAGGTGTAGTCGGCCTCGAAGCCCCACCGCTGCTGCAGCTTGTCGAGCCATTCGGCCGAGAAGTAGGGCGAGGGCATGAGCAGCTCGCTCTCGAGGCGGCGCCGGAGCTCCTCGGGGTTTGGGGGCCGTCGCCTCTGGAGCCCCGGCTGGGCGTCCGGCCCATCCTGAGCTTGCAGGAGGGCGTCTATGCCCGCCATTTCTGTCTGACTGGTTTGCGTGCCGCCTGCTTGGGATCCGTCCGTCTTCGTCTTTCTCTTTCGCCCTGGTATCAGATTCTCTCCTTCTCTCGACGATGGCTGAATGGGTGAGGCGAGCGTGGCGATGGCGATGGTGATGGCGATGATGAGTTGGAAGAGATCAGCTCGAGGTGGGTGAAACCTGAGCTTGAGGATGAGGTCACGATAAGATGCCGATGCTGCCCCGCCACTAAAAGGCGGGTCTAATTCGCACCGCCCTGAAATTTTCACAGGGCTTCAATGGAGCTGCGCAATAATCACATCTCAATCCCCGAAGGAGGTTCCCAAGTTGATGGAATCGATCAATCCTCTCCGCAATCCGCAGACAATGTCTTCATATCTTGAGAAATCCTCGCTTTGACAGAGATCTTGAGCTTCAAAGTGTCAACCGGCTGAATCTCAACAAAATGCCACTCACTCAATGGGAGGGCCGTCCCATGGCTACCCTGGAAGCCCATGGTGAAGCTTCACACACGTGCAGAACATACCATGATGCTTCACCTCGATATTTTCATTTTTCAATTCTCCTCATACAAGGTTCGAGCCTGCGCGTGTAATCGCGATTGTTTCTCTCATATCCGACGTCTGACCTCAGGTCTCTTATTTCTGTCTTTCATGTAGTAATGAATCCCCGCATCTGAGATCGTGCTGAATCATTGGAGCGCCCGAGTGGTCAAGGGTGTGTTCGTGAAGAAGACGTGGTATAAATACAGAGCTCCTTTTCTACCCTCTCCCGTCTATGAAAATAAAAATATGGAAAATCCATCGGTAGATTGTGCCTGCCTATACCATGCTTGCCACCCAATCACCCGTTTTGATTTGTGTTTTTCTCTTCACTCTTTTTTTGTCATTCATCGCTCCGCCAACTCCCGTCCCCCAATTATTTATAGCTTCAGCATCTTGACGACGTAGTCCTCGATGAGCTGCTCGGTGGGGAAGCTCATCTCCTCGAGCTTCTGGGCGTAGGGGGTGGGCACCTCGGCGCCGGTGACGCGCTGGGCGGGGCCGTCGAGGTAGTCGAAGGCGTACTCCATGGTGAGGGCGAGGATCTCGGAGCCGACGCCAAAGGCGGGGAAGCCGGACTCGACAGAGAGCAGGCGGTGCGTCTTCTTGACGGACTGGACGATGGTGCCGATGTCGAGGGGCTTGACGGAGCGCAGGTTGATGACCTCGACGTCGACGCCGTACTTCTTCTTGAGGTTCTCGGCGGCGACGAGGGACTGGCCGACGCAGCGGGAGAGGGTGACGATGGTCAGGTCCTTGCCGGAGCGCTCGATCTTGGCCTTGCCGAAGGGGATGACGAAGTCGTCGCGCTGGGCCTCCTCGGACATGGCGAAGGTCTGGCCGTACATGAGCTCGTTCTCGAGGACGACGACGGGGTTGGGGTCGCGGATGGCGGCCTTGAGCAGGCCCTTGGCGTCCTCGGCGCTCCAGGGCGAGACGACCTTGAGGCCGGGGATGCTGCCGTACCAGGCCGAGTAGTCCTGGGAGTGCTGGGCGGCGACGCCGGCGGCGAAGCCGTTGGGGCCGCGGAAGGTGATGTTGCAGGGCTGGATGCCGCCGGACATGTAGAGCGTCTTGGCGGCCGAGTTGACGATGTGGTCAATGGCCTGCATGGCGAAGTTGAAGGTCATGAACTCGCACTGGAGGCAATCAGTCTCGATCCCATCTTCCTCTTCCTCTTCCCCTTCCTCTTTTCCTCTCCCCCCTCTGTTCACTCACAACAGGGTGCAGGCCGCTGAGGGCAGCACCGGTAGCCAGGCCGGCGAAGCCCATCTCGGTGATGGGCGTGTCGATGACCCGCTTCTCGCCGAACCGGTCCAAGAGGCCCTTGGTGACCTTGTACGCGCCGTTGTACTGGGCGACCTCCTCGCCGAGGATGAAGACCTTGGGGTTGCTCTCGAGCTCCTCCGCGAGCGCCTCGTTGAGGGCATCCCGCACCGTGTACTCCTTGACGCCCTTGCCGTCCGCGTAGCCCCGGACCTGCTGCGCTCTCGCGAACAGGGCGGCGGCGGGCCGCGCGGTCTGTGAGAAGGTCGGGCCGGCGGGGGCCTTGAGGGCGGCGGAGCGGGTCGAGGCAGCCAGCCGAGCCGCGGGGCGGAGGAAGCGAGACATGGCGATTAGAGGAGGGCGGACTGCTTTCGGGCGCTGTTGGTGCCAATTGGACGCACGCCGTGGGAGGATTGGAAGCTCTGTAGGCGGCAGGAGGGAGAAAAGAAAGAAGAAGATGAAGATGAAGAGGTAAATGAGGAACGAGAGAGACGAATTGACTGATCGATTGCAGCCTACCGCCGGGCGTGGTGCGTGTGCGAGGGGGAGAGGAGGGGCACCGGGTGGAGGAAAGGTAAGTTGTCGTCGCCGGCGATGATGCAAAGATAGATGGATCGATCCAGTCGAGAAGTTGTTTCTCTTTCCAAGGCGGAGAGGGAATTTCCGGCTCCAGGCCGAGAAGCGTGGAAGGCTCCGGGTTCAATTTTTTTTCCTTTGGGGTTAGGCCGGCTCGAGAATGTACGTACCCTCCTACAGCCTGCGGGAGTCCTCGTATGACTACGGAGTAGTCCGCACGGGTACTAAAGCTGATGGCGCCGAGGGCCAAACCCCCTGTGCTGGGCTGCCCCAGCGGCCGATCCCCGCTATAGACCAGCGCCTCTTCAGGCACACTCAAGCCTTGAAGCCCTTGGCCACAGGCGCTCATTGAATTGATGCCTGCCCTGGAGACCGGAGTACAGGGTAGCCCGCGAGAGGAGCACTCTGTGTGTGCAATCTACGGAGTACGGAGTACGGAGTATTAAGACTCCAATCGTGCAGTCAGTCCGCCAGCTCCGAGCTCGATTCCTAAATCAGCCGAGCTTGTCATTCAATTGCAGAGCCGCACCTCGAGGCTCGCGCAGCTCCGTTGAATTCCGACCACAGACGGAGATTTCTGTCGGGGCCTGGATGATTAAGCAACCGCGTCGAACAACCTTCAACTTGACCCGTCCCGACTTTTGACATCCACATACATGCGAAGCCTCAAGGCCGCACTCATTCAGTCGACCCAAGGGATCAATGGGATCAATCAATGCCATGTCATTCTTGCGACCATCCCCGCAGCGACTCTGTCTGCTCGAGTCAATCACGAATGAATAATCACCCATGACGTAACGCGGATTCGCAGCTACATTACTCGCACAGTTGGACACATCCACGTCGTCTCGCATCGTCCATTAGAATTCTTGAGATACCGGCTTAGTAGATGCCCAACATTGCCCTGATACAAAATGACCCGTCAAGAGGCCCATTCGAAAACGCCATTTCGCCTGTGAACCCCATGGCTCCTCTGGACAATCCATGTCCGTGTAATATATGCCGATTCTCCTCTCCTGCAAGACCAGATCGCATCTTCCAATCCTTCGAAGCAACCCGTTGATCTATGGTATCTTTTTTTCTCCTTCTCCTCCTCCTTCGTGCGACTTCCGAGTGACCTTCTCTCCTCGCTGGAACCCATCGCAAATCACTCGGCAGGCTTGCGACCAATCATCAGGTACATGGGAGTGAACAGGTGCTCCTTTCCGCCGGCGACCAGGTTGTCGGCGGCAACCTCGAGGTTCACCATGGCCTTGTAGACGCCCTTGGGGAAGAGGCCGATGGACTCCATCGTCCAGGTGAACTGGCGAGCGCAGAATCGGCCCACGCGGGTCATTTGCGCGACGTTGAAGAAGTCCCAGTAGATCTGGAGGCACTTCAGGTCGCCGTCCAGCGGCCACCACCAGGGGTGCGTGGCGGGCCGGTCAGCCAGGTCCTCGTGGTGAAGCAGGTCGAACCCGGCGGCCTTCATGGCATCCACGGCCACCTCGATCTTGCACATATTGGAGATGCCGTTGCCCTGCTCGATTCCCAGGCGGATCGCGCGGTGGTGGAGGTTGTCGTTGTCGTAGTCATCCGTCATGAGCCACTCGTACACGCCAAAGACGCCGCCGGGCTTGATCACGCGGTAGATCTGACTGTAGACACCCTCCAGGGAGGGGGCGTGGCAGGTGGCCTCGATGGCGTAGGCGGCGTCGAAAGTGTTGTCAGGGAACTCCATTTGCTGCATCGTTTGTTAGCACCGGCTGAGGGTCCCAGGTCGCGCGTCTGAGAGGGCAGAAAGGGGAAAGGAATGAGAAAAGGCGGAGGGGGAGCAAGAGGCAAGCCACGTACCATGAAATCTCCCTTGACAAAAGAGAGCTGGTCGCTGAGCTGCTCCTTCTTGGCGTAGTTGGTGGCTCGCGCAATTTGGTAGTCGTTGTTGTTGAGGCCGGTGATGTGGCAGCCGGTGAATTTCGCAATCTCGCGGGCAGGGCCGCCGACACCGCATCCGACGTCGAGGACCTTGTAACCCTCCTTGATGCCCATGGAGTGGGCGAGGTAGTGTTCGTGTCGGGCGGTGGCCTGGTAGAAGGGCTCGCCGATGGAGAAGCGGCAGAAGTGGAAGCACTGGCCCCAGCCGTACTCGTACAGATCCGTGGACAGGTTGTAGTATTGTCGGGTGAGAGTGGCATACATGGACTTTCGTGCCTGTCGTGATGTACTCTGTTAGTGACGACGAGGATGGATGGGGAGAGAACATTGTGCTGATTCCGCCGAGGGGATATCCGGTGGAGAAAGAGACAGAAAGCCGGGCCACATACCTCACGCTGCTCCGCAGTCTCCGTCTCTGCGGGCTTGTCCTCCCAGTGCTGGAAAAACTCGTCCAAGGCGACCTGCTCGGCGCCGCTGGCCTTGGCGAACATGGCAGAAATGCCTCTCCTGGCCTTTGCAGACTCGCCGTGCATGGCGGTGCTGTAGGCGGCATCGCGCGCCTTGTCCTGCTTCTCCAAAACGACGGTGGGAGCCATTGTGAGCGAGTGAAGAGAAGATGCGAGTATTAGGATATTACAAGGGGTCTAGAAAGAAGAGGAAGAGGAAAGACAAAGGCCGGTGTGAGGCGACCAGAATGAATTAATCACAATGAGATGGTGGGGAAGCAGGAGGAGAGAGGGAGGGAAAGCAGTGGAGAGAGGGAGAGGAGGAAGGGAGGAGGATTGGAGGATTATAAGAGAGCTGAGGCGAGTCGGGCACGACTGGGTTAGTAGTACGGAGTACTCTGTAGTAGTACTCAGGTATGAACAGATACAGGCAGACTGTACTCCGTAGGGGAAGGTCTGTGGGTAGTAATGGAGGAAGCGCGGGAAGCGTCAATGGTACATGGATGGATGGAGAGGTCGTGTCTCTCTGCGTTGGCCCAGGTCTGGCCGAGATTGATGCCACAGTGATGTATTGATTTGATCGGTCCTGAGGTGTCCAATCGCAACGGCAACCCGCCTCGGGTACGAGTGCTACCTCTACTCCGTACTCCGTACTACCATCACCACTGCATCTGCATGACAGCAATTTCCAGGCCTCGGATCCATCAATCGGTCGGCCCCCCGTTCATGCGCGCAGCCCAACGACGGAGTCTGTATGTACATACGAAGATTGCCTCTGAGCCAGACAGGTCCTCCGTTCTCTTTTTCTTTTTCTTTTTCTTTTTCTTTTTCTTTTTCTTTTTCTTTTTCTTTTTCTTTTTCTTTTTCTTTTTCTTATTTTTTTTGTGGTGTCCCTCATCCATCCCACCAACTTCAAGTTCCCCGTCCCTTTCTTTTCCTCGGCGATTACCCCTGATCTAGCAGCACATACGGCAGAAACCGCCTAGTGGGTTGTGCAGAAGCGTGTTTCGGGCGCGGCCTGATTGGTCCGTTGTCGGGCCCTGGTGGGTTGATGGAGGGGTTGCGGGTGATTAGACGGAAAGAGGCAGGCGGTGAGGCCCACATCTCTTCGGTAAGGTGCGAATACGAACCCGAACGCGCGGGTGAAACTCCCGATGCGCCCACACCGTGACACACCCGTACTCGTACCGCCAAGTACGGAGAACATTTATCCGCGCTGTGCTCCGTACGGAGTACGAAGTGCTTAGCACTACATACATACAAAGTCCTCGTACTATACTAAGTACCGGCGGTAGGAGAACCTGCCAATTTGGAACTAATCGGAGTCTCGCAAAGAGAGGGCGCTTGCCGTTTCTGACTTCCACCGGAGCACCAGGCCCTAACGAGATTGAAGATCGACCTGAGGTGTACGAGTACGGAGTACGTACAGAGTACAAAAGGAGCACAAGTGGTCGCCACGTGCGTGAATGAGTCGGATATCGATTGAGGTATATTAATTACCAGATTCCTTACTAAATGCACTTCTCTAAACGACCCGAGTCAAGTCCCTTGGATAAACTTGAGGTACGGATGTAGTACCGAGTACTCCGTACTCTCGCACTGAAGACTCCCGTTCGTATCAGACGGACTCCGACTCCAAGTACGGAGTACGAGTACGAGAGTGCCCGTGGTCTCCGTAAAGGCTGTCACGCACAACATTCCCGTTGCGGTGTGTCTTCCCGCGGCTGAGGACTCCACTTCCGATTCAAGCTTCTCCGCGTATGTAAATCTCCGCGTACATACTCCGTACCAACTCGTACTTCCGTCGCTGGACTGGTGAAGAAACGGGCCCGGATCAGACGTTGGGATCCATCGAGAAACATCATTGCAGAGCGCCTGCCCTGGAGTAGAAGAAGATCATGATTGGAAGTTCTGTCTGGAATAAATTGGGCTTCCATGGATGCTGTCATGGACTCGGGGAAAGTACTACTCCGTACTTGTGGCATCTCGAATCTCGACAACTTGAACTCAATCCAAATATTCGGACGCTCAGGGAGGCATCCTCTGGATTCAATCCCGATGACTGGATTTCTCGAAAACCTTATGTCCTATCTTGCACCTCGAGACTTTGCACCAGCGAGCAAAGAAGCTCTTTTTAGCTCGCCACGCACACGGCACACGGTACCCGCACTCACGGTGGCGGCTGGTCCGCTCGCATCGACAAAAACACAATTCCCAGCACCCCGTGCATGAGGTGTCAAAGTCTCGAGTTTGCCGATGTATCGGTCACAGAGGACATAATTTGACCATCGCCTATGAGGGGTAATGCTGAGTCGTTTTACCGACTTCAGATGGTTACGTCTGTGTCCCAGCCGACGTCGAGAACGACCTGTTGTGATACTCTTAGTCCATACTCCGTACTCCGTACTATATATGAGCCTCATTGCCGGGCTCGAGCGATATACCAAGTAGCACGGAGTAGTGACGCCTCTACCGTATGTTCTCTGTCCCTTCTAGAACGAGGGGTGAAGACGTCAATCTCATGGGCGCTACGGAGTACTCCTGAGTCCTGAATGCACCCGGACCTTGACCATGTGGGCCATCATAACAAGAGACGGGACTTATGTACGGACTAGTATAGAGTGCGAGTATTCAATACAGTCCCTCTGCTTCTCGGATCTCGCTTAACCTGATTTCAAGATGGACTGCACAGCGAGTCTTCGTAGAGACGGTGTCGCCGTCGCTAACGCTGGAGTCGTCGTCGGATGAGGGTTAGGGTCACTGATCAAGGATAATGGATTGATGCTTACTAAGCGCACGTGCTTCACTCACAGGTCGGACTCGGGAGTGGTGACCTGCTTAGTCATATTTCCATGGCGGCGACTTTGAATTCTTCGACATCGAGCCGCGATTGCGTCGAGCTGATCGATCCTTGTGCATCTCGCATCTTTGCATCCCCCATCGTCCGTCACCCACGACAGAGTCGATCACGATGCCGCCACAAATCAAACAAGACCTCAATCGCTCAGGATGGGAGACCACAGACTTCCCATCCGTCTGTGAGAGCTGCCTTCCCGCCAATCCATACGTCAAGATGGTCAAGGAGGACTACGGCGCCGAATGCAAACTGGTATGGCATCTCCCCCTTCTTATCCTCCTTCTGGAATCCATCATGATTTTCGAGGTGCTAACTCGACACGTAGTGCACAAGACCATTCACCGTCTTCGGATGGAATGTCGATCGCGCCCAGGGCCGGACGAAGAGGACCAACATCTGCCTCACCTGCGCGCGCCTCAAGAACTGCTGCCAGACGTGCATGCTCGACCTGTCCTTTGGCCTTCCCATCACCATCCGAGATGCGGCCCTCAAGATGATCGCCCCCGGCCCGCAGTCCGACATCAACAGGGAATACTACGCGCAGAACAACGAGAAGCTGATCGAGGAGGGCAAGGGCGGCACAGAGGAGTACGAGAAGACGGACGAGAAGGCGCGCGAGCTCCTCCGCCGCCTCGCGGCCAGCAAGCCATACTTCCGCAAGGGCAGGACCGTCGACGAGTCCGAGTTGGCCGGCCTCAGCGCTTCCGGAAACCCGACTGTCGGCGCCGGCGCCAGCGCCGGCGGGCCCGGCCCCATCCGCACGCGGGACTCTAGGGCGGCCGCGGCGACGGGCTCGCGGCCCTCGGGCCGCGGCGGTCGCGGCGGCGGGAGAAACAAGACACGGCAGGCGTTCCCGAGCGCCGCGCAGCTCCCACCGAGCCCGCAGGACTGGCTGCCGCCCGACGACAAGAACATCATGTCGCTCTTCGTCACGGGCGTCGAGGACGACCTGCCCGAGCACAAGATCCGCGATTTCTTCAAGACCCACGGAAAGATCAAGAGCCTCGTCTGCTCGCACATGTCGCACTGCGCCTTCGTCAACTACGAGACCAGGGATGCCGCCGAGAAGGCCGCCGCCGCGCTCCAGGGCAGGGCCGTCATCGCCGGCTGCCCCCTGCGCATACGCTGGGGCGTGCCCAAGGCCATCGGGACAATGGACCGCGAGCAGCGGCTCTCCATGCTTCGGGACGCCCGCATCCGCCAGAACAGGCCGCAGCAGCCGCGCGCCGTCGGGCAGGGCCAAGGCCCCGGCGCCCAGCAGAGTCTGCCCGCTGCCCCTGTCGCGCCGCCGCCGGGAGGAGACGACCGCCCCAACTATGCAAGTTTGTCTGGCGACTGAGTCTGCGAACCGACACATTTTCTTTTCTTTTCTTTTCTTTTCTTCTTGTCTCTCTTGCTGCTGTCTAATTTCACAAGGTCTTTGCATCGGTTGTTTGGGGTATCATAGCCAGGAAGTCTTTCGAATTGGTTTTTATCTCAAATTCTTCTCTCCGTCCTACTCGGACCGCCCATCACCTGCAGCCGCAGCCGCCCTTTGAGTCCTTGCCTGCGGTCAATATGCTCTCGTTGTCGCCCCGCTCTGTGTGCTCGTGAATGCGCAGCTCTGTCCCGACAAGTCAGCCGTCCGTTTTCAATGCAGATTCGTCTTCCGATCATGCGCCCGGACAATTTTGGCTCGAGACAAAGGTCAGGTATGGAAGCAGGGAGGAAGGTCGCCGCTCACTGAAGTGTTCCTCGCCGTCCGCGCCGACCCGCTTGCCCTGGACGACATTCTCGCGCAGGATGCGGGCGACGTCCTCGGCGTGCTGCACTGCGCCGTAGACCTTGGACGCCTCGAGCGCCCTGTTCTCCTGGAAAGTCTGGCGGATCTGGAGCTGCGCCGCGGCGAGAACGTGGGCATCGCCTGGAGGAGGGGAGTTAGCGCACTGTTGAAGCTCTAAGAGGCATGGCATGGCTGCGGCACGGTGTATTTTCGAATGGGGCAGTCCTGACCTTGAAAGGCGATGCGGGCCGCGCGCATCACGCTTCGGTATGCTGCGAGCGACATGATGCAACTCGTCGCTGCAAAGGCTCGTCCAACTTTGGAGGCGCTTCCAAGTCTGGATGTACTCATTGATTGAAGTATCCAACGATGAAATTCAAGGCTCGTCTAATTCGATATCGAGGCCCCGGAGAATATGTTTTGCCGTAAGCCGTCTCAATCTACGCCAGTCCTAATGAGGAAATCTCCACTGAACATACACATTATTGAAATGAGCTGTGTATGTTTTGCCAGGGACCCCACCGAACCCCACCAGGAGCCGCCGACTGGGAAACGCAGGAGAGAAAAAAAAAATCGTGAGGCCATCGCCTCCTCACCTCCGTGCCCACACCGAGGACAACCACTCCCACCCCGAACCAAGGAATTGACCCCATCGGATCCAGCACAATGGCCACCGTCACTCAGGTCGTCGACCTGCCCCTGCCCGCCCTGCCCGAGGGCTGGGCCGCCGACAAGGACTTCCACGCCGTGGGCCAGCTGTCCGGCGCCGTGCAGCGGAGCATCGAGCCCGTCGGGCCGCACTTCCTGGCGCACGCCCGCCGCGCGCGGCACAAGCGCACCTTCTCCGAGGACGACCGGATCCAGGCGCAGGAGAGCGCCAAGAAGGTCGAGGACGCCGACGACGGCGAGGAGAGCGAGGCCGAGGACCCGATGCTGCTCCAGCTCCAGGCCAAGGACTGGAAGGTGAGTCTAACCCCCCCCCCCCCCCCCAAATTGCCCCCATCGACTTACTCTCCTGGGAGTGGGCTCCCGGCTGTCGTTCGTCATTGTCCGAGAAGACTGACTGATTATGTACCATCAGACCCAAGACCACTACAAGGTGCTCGGCCTGTCCAAGTACCGCTACAAGGCCACCGAGGAGCAGATCAAGAAGGCCCACCGCAAGAAGGTGCTCAAGCACCACCCAGACAAGAAGGCCGCGCAGGGCCGCACCGAGGACGACCAGTTCTTCAAGTGCATCCAGAAGGCGACGGACGTGCTGCTGGACCCGGCCAAGCGCCGCCAGTACGACTCGGTCGACGAGGAGGCCGACGTCGAGCCCCCGACCAAGAAGCAGCTGCAGAAGGGCGACTACTACAAGCTGTGGAGCCGCGTCTTCAAGGCCGAGGCGCGCTTCTCGCGGACGCACCCGGTCCCGACGTTTGGCGACGCCAAGGCCACCAAGGAGCACGTCGACGACTTCTACAACTTCTGGTACAACTTCGACAGCTGGCGCACGTTCGAGTACCTCGACGAGGACGTCCCCGACGACAACGAGAACCGCGACCAGAAGCGCCACGTCGAGCGCAAGAACATGAACGCCCGCAAGAAGAAGAAGGCTGAGGACAACGCCCGCCTGCGCAAGCTGCTCGACGACTGCTCCGCCGGCGATGAGCGCATCAAGCGCTTCCGCCAGGAGGCCAACGCCGCCAAGAACAAAAAGAAGGCCGACCGCGAGGCTGCGGAGAAGAAGGCCGCAGAGGAGGCAAAGGCCAAGAAGGAGGCCGAGGAAAAGGCCGCCGCCAACGCGGAGAGCGCCGCAAAGGCAGACCGCGAGGCCGCCAAGAAGGCCAAGGAGGCCGCCAAGAACGCCCTCAAGAAGAACAAGCGCGTGCTCAAGGCCTCGGTCAAGGACGCGAACTACTTCGCCGGCGCCGGCGCCGCCTCCGCCGCCCAGATCGACGCCGTCCTCGGCGACGTCGAGCTCATCCAGGGAAAGAACGAGCCCGACGAGATCGCCGCCCTCGCCGACAAGCTCAACGGCCTGACCGTCGCCGACGAGATCAAGGCCGTCTGGGTCGCCGAGGTGCAGAGACTGGTTGGCGGCGGCAAGCTCAAGGATGGCGAGGCCAAGTCCCTTGCTTAGATGTCTGGGCCCGCACGGGGGTTCGTGGATGGACCTTTGGAGGAATAGACAAAATAGATGCCTGGGTCATGAGTACACGAGATTGCGTCTTTGGATCAGTATTTCAATAAGATTTTCATGGTGCGAGAAGGGAGCCCTTCGCTTTTTATGACATTGAGGCTGAGCTATTGCTCACGACATGCATCGTTTTCAACTGCCATAGCCACATCAAACACCGTCCTTTGCCGTTGGATCTATCTAGAGTTCAGGAATCGGAATGTAAGACAGCTCTTCAGATATTAAATGGTATGATTCAAAGATTGCAAGTCCGGTCGTCAACCCTCTCTATCAAGGCTCTGCGCAAGCACCAATTCATAATACAGCCCTCTCTTCCCGACCAGCTCGTCATGCGTGCCCATCTCCACGATCTTGCCCCTTTCCAACACCGCAATGGTATCCGCATCCCTAATCGTACTCAGTCTGTGCGCAATTACAACCGTCGTCCGGCCTGCCGCCCCGGCCGCCCTGTCGAGAGCCTCCTTGACGACTTTCTCGGACTCCGTGTCAAGCGCGCTGGTCGCTTCGTCGAGGAGCAGGAGGCGGGGCTTGCGGATCAGCGCTCGGGCAATGGCGATGCGCTGCCGCTGCCCGCCGGAGAGGGAGAGACCCTGGCTCCCGCAGGGCGTGGCGAGGCCCTCTGGCAGCGAGGAGATGAAGGTCCAGATGTTCGCCTGCTTGCAGGCCTCGACGATGTCCTCCTCCGACGGGTCTAGCTCCTCCGTTCCGAGAGCAATGTTTTCACGGATAGAGCCCTGGTAGAGGACAGGCTCTTGCTGCACCAGGGCGATGGAGCGGCGGTACAGACAGCGGTCGAGCGTTTTGATGTCCTGCCCGTCGAGCCGGATCTCGCCGCTGGTGACATCGTAGAAGCGCTCCAGGAGGGAAACCATGGTGGACTTTCCGCACCCAGAGGCACCGACAAGAGCGACCATTTTGCCGGATTCTGCCTCGAAGCCAATGCCTCGAAGGATTTGCCTGTTCGGTCGAAGAGGGTACGAAAAGGCCACCTGATCCGCTTTCAGGTCTACGCCACCCTTTTCTCGATATCCCTCTGTGCCATCAATGCCGTCGTAGTCAAACAAAAGCCGGTCTCTCCGGAGACGGAAGATATAGTTGATAGCTGTTTGGGCCTTGGCGAAGCTCGTCGTATATTGGAAGAAGATGGCCGCAGATTCTCCAGAAAAGATGACGGCTATGAAGACGACATAGAATTGCGCAGGGGTGTATTCGCCCGTTGAAACCAGCTGACCACCGTACCAAAATCCCAAGCCCATCGAGAGAAAGGACATGGACTGGCTGAGTGAATAGCAGAGCATCTTCCAACCCAGGGTGCGGATTGCGCGGCTTGCGATGCCGCTCAGAGCCCTATCGTATCGTTCGACAACCGCTCGCTCGAGAGCCAGCGACGACACCGTCCGAATGCTCATGGCAGCTTCCGATGCCAGCCCGCTGCTCTTAGCGAATCTCGCCTCCGTGTCGGCACTGAGTCGGATCTCGAGTCTGATACGGAGATAGCCGGCACCCACAAGAGCAGGCAACGCACCAAACGCGAGCACAAGGCCGAGCTTCCAGCCAATACAGATGGCGAGAATGCAGCTCCCGACAACGCTGATGATGTTGTGAACCATGGTGAGCAGGTTCATCGAGGTTAGGTCCTGCAAGCTCGTTGGGTCCGCAGCGAGCCTAGAAACCAGAGAACCGGTGCTGTTTTCCGTCTTGTCGAAGAACGACATGTCCTGGCGAAGCGTGCTATTGAAAATCTCGCTGCGGTAGAATCTCATGACATGCTGAACATTGTGTAAGACTCCCATGCATGATAAGGAAGAAAAGGGAGCTGGGGGAAGGAAACATGAGGAACAGACAGACCTGGGCAAGGGCGTTGGCAAGCCATCCTGCAGCGGCGTATGCTATGGCATTTCCTATCGCAACGACAAAGAACATCAGAGAGAAGAAATTGACCGTCTTGACATCGAAATCTTGAAATGCCTGCAGGGTCTTGGAGAAGAGGATGGCAAGCGCGGGAAAGGAAGCGCCTGAAGTCAACTGTCAGCCATTTAATGTCCATTGCCAAGTCAAGAGGGCTTTGCTAACCAGTTGTCAGGCACACCGGAACACACAGGGCGAGAAGACCCCAAAGAGCGGGCTGCTCCTTGAAGATGAGGAACAAGCCATACACGAGGCTGCAATCCTCGTTTGCGCGTGAGGTCACCTCTGTCGGTATTGAGGCCTCTGAGTGCCCCGTAGGCACAAGCTCTAGGTCGTGACCTTTATTCACGTCCTCATCGATGCTTTCGGCGTGTGATGCATCGCCCAAGTCTTGGGCCTGTACAAGTCTAGAATACGGGCCGTTCGAGGCAAGGAGCTCTTGATGAGTTCCCTGCTCTACGAGTCGGCCTTTGGACATGACAACGATGTTATCGGCATCCTGGATCGTGGATAACCTGTGGGCGATGACGATCATTGTACGTCCCTTGGCAACGTTATTGAGGGCTTTCTGAACGATCTTCTCTGCGTGAGGGTCAAGTGCGCTTGTAGCTTCATCGAGAAGAAGGACTTGGGGGTTCGAAATGATGCTGCGAGCAATGACGATCCGCTGCTTCTGTCCACCAGAGAGAGTAGCCCCACGCTCGCCAATATAAGTTTCATACCCCTAAGGAGAGATCGGTTATCAGTGAGAACTGGTTCCGGTGATTTCAAAATTTGCTTCATTCTCACATTGGGTAAGTCTCGAATAAAGCCATCGGCAAAGGCCGCCTTGCAGGCTTGCGTTACGAGATTCCGCTTCTCTTCGTCTGGCAGGCTGGCCATATGTGTCCCGGTCAGACCATCCACCACATTCTGGTAGATTGTTCCGCTGTACAAGGTTGGCTCCTTTTGACTCACGATCAGTCATCACGCCCTGGAATCTACCATGGTCATGGAAGTGCCTAACCCACCTGTTGAACCAACCGGACGTTTGTCCGCAGCCACTGCAGATTCAATGACTCGATTGAGCTGCCGTCCAAAGTGATGGAACCTTCTGAAGCAGAGTACCATCTCTCCAGCAATCCGAAGATGGTACTCTTACCCGACCCAGATGCACCGACCAAGGCCGTAATTCTTTTCGCCGGAATATCCAGGGTGAGCCCCGATAGAACGGAGACGTGGGATCTGGAGGGGTAGGCAAAGTGTATGTTCTCGAGTCTGATCTCCCCCTTGAACCCCTCGATCTCTCTCCCCTCGTCAGACAGGGAGTCGATGGCGGATTCGCGGTCAATGATGGAGAAGAGATCTTGCGCCGCGGCAGCAGCCTTCGAGATCGCGATGGACTGCGGCGCAATCTGCGTCAAGGCCTGCGCAGCGACGAGCACGGCGAAGATGACGGTGATGACGGTCCCGGGCTCGGTAATTTCTTCATCGGCGTACATCCTCATGCCCTGCCAGAAGGCCAACGCATATCCAGAGAGCACACAGAAGAACTCGACAGGGAACAGGATGGCGTAGACCAGGCTCTTCTTCTGCCCGACCTTGCGCGCCTCGTCGAGGATGCTGTCGAACCTGCGGGACAGCTTCGGGAACGCCCAGAACGCGTGGGCGGTGCGGATCGAGGAGAAGACCTCCTCGGCCAGGGAGTCGGCGACGCTGAAGATGTCGAACATCTGGTACTCGTACATGGTGTCGTAGACTACGCAGACAAGCGTCACGAGGATGTTGACGGGGACGATGGCCATGATGATGAGGGTAAGCTTCCACTGCACGGTGAAGGCGACGACGAAGGCGGTGACGAAGCAGGCAGTGGCCTGGACGATGAGGCCGAGCTTCTCGGAGATGCCATTGTTGACGAGGTTGCCGTTTGCGGTGATCCTGCCGGAGATGGAGGACGAGGGGGAGTCGAAGAAGGAGACCTCTTGACGCAGGATCTGGCGGACAAAGTCGACGCGGAGGCGCCTGGTGACCCTGATGGCCGTGACGGACACGAGGACGGTCCACACGTACGTGAGGACGAACTTTGCTATGAAGAGATAGACGAAATAGAGCCTAGACTCGCAGGGTCAGCATGATGAGTCAATGGAGAGGAATTTGGTAGCTTCATGATGTGCTCGAGGATTTATTTTCTCATCCTTTTCTTTCTTTCGAATTATTATTCTTCCTTCCTTCCTTCCTTCCTTTCAGGACCTGAGGCTCCTTCCCCTCCAATCCCCCTGTGACGTCGTCGTCGCGCATCAGGGAAGGACCGCGTGAAGGGAGGAGGGAAGGAGCAAGGGAAATCGACGACTTACGCGTGTTTGGCGACCTCGTCTCTGTAACGCTCAGGCGACAACCTCCCCGTCGCAAAGTCGTGGAAGACATTGACGAATTTGCCAAAGACAATCTCCATCAGGGGCAGCGTCGTGCCCGCGCCGATCATGCAGACCAGGGCGATGGCGTTGAGGAGCCATCCCAGGCCATCGTTGTACTTGAAGATCCGCTATACACCCGCGAGACGCTCGACGCACAGCGGTCAGAGAAAATGATTCTGCTAAGAGAAGGATAAAGGGGAAGCGAGGCGGAGGGGGAACGGACGAGGTAGTATCGGAAGCTTGAGTCTGACTTGGTTTCTGGAGCTGGTGGTTCGGGCCTCTGATCTGTGTTTGCAGCTTCTCCTGGCGGCTGCTCCCGGGCTTCTCCTGGCAGCTGCTTTGGGGCCTCGGCTCCCATTGTTCGGATGCGAGAGGAAGACGACAGCACAAAGCGAGAGGGATGCAAATGATCATGACATGCTTTCGAGCGGTTGGAGAAAAACAAAGGCTCGGTTTGAGCTCGATCGTTTTGTTTTGTCAAACGGTGATGCAGAGCGTCTCAGTTTGGGGAGAGTCGCCCAATCAAGTCCCGTTTGAGTTCGTGCGGCACTTTTGATCTACAGCAGGGGGCTGTGGCTGAAAACGGTGAAGAGTGCCGCCGTCGGATCAACGATTGAGACATGCGACCTTGGTAGCTGCAGTCTCGCGACGTCGCGTCTTGCCCTAAGGCTACAGTCTGGCATGCTGTCCGTCGGTGTGATTCGAGGAGAGAGGCAATCGAGAAGAAGGGCCAAGGTCAATAAGCAGCTCAGGGGGTAGTCAAAGCGAGCCCTTGATGAGAGTGACGCCGAATTGTCATCTCGAGGACTGAGGTCATCATTGTCAAGAGGAAGTTATGTACGAGTATGCGAGGCGGCGCGATGGGACAGAAGCAGCTCCAAGATCACAGTGATTCCAAGCATTCATCTACGAACTCAGCACGATCGGCTCGATTCAATGGCAACGGCTCGTGAGCCTCAGTCGTCATTTGTTCTATTTATTTGCGGTGCGCTTGCTTATTTGGGATGGTGAGAATCCTGAGCCTTAGAGAACAGGCAATCGAACCCCTCTGGCTCTGCTGCTGATGACAACATCTATGACCATCTTCGTCCCATCTACGACCCGGATGATGCTGCGACCTGACTCGCTCAAATCAGGTTCATGATCCAATGAAGAGCATGATGGGCGCAGAAACCGACCAGCCTCGGGCTGCATGCCAATCACTACCTCTGCAGGTTGACTGCGCCCAACGTTTTGCCAATCCATCGATGCCTCCGCGACTGGCCCCAAGCGATAGCAGCTGTATTGGGTCAGGTAGTTGAGGGCTCGATCGAGCATCTTTGCCCTTCTTCTGCTTCTGGGAAGTCTGGGAAGGGCTTGGCACGCGACAATGGCTCGCGCTGAGGGTGACGTGGGCCGGCGCGCGAGCCGTCTGACGGCCTTTCTCGCGCCGCGAGAACCAGCCTGCTCAGGATGTCGACCCAAGACGTACTCTGTATTTCCTGGTATTTTTTCCCCTTGCGCCGACAAAGGATATATCCATAGGTATCCATGAGGTGGTCAGACGCTCAGTCCGTCGGAAAGCGGGGGTCATACACCTCGTAACCCTCGTCTTCCGTGTCACTCTCCACCAGAGCATCTCTCTGCGCCAGCGCGGGTCTTGTGAACGCCGACGACGCCGCAGCAGCAGCGCCAGGCGTGGAGCTCGTCGTCGCGGGGGTCGCTGTCACGGGTGTCGTCGTCCTGCTGCCATCCGCAGACTCGACCGGCGCAAAAGCGCTCTTGAACCCCGTCTTCTTGAAGCCGCCCTTTTTGAAGCCTGCCCCGCCGCCGCCGTTTGCCCCTCCTCCTCCTCCTCCACCCGCAGACGACGGGCCGTTGGCGTCCTGGCCGGGGAGCTTGATACTGACCATGCCGTCGGCCTTTGCCTCGGCCTTCCTGGCCCTGGCGCCTGCGTTGGGGTCGCGCACCATGGCCTTCATGTCCTTCATACGCTGCTTATGGCTGTGGTCGTAGCTGCTGAGGTGGGCCTCGTAGTCGTTCATGCGGGAGTAGCCCTTGGAGCAGAGGGTGCAGAAGAAGGACTTTTGGGCCTCGCGAGCAGACGAGGTCTGCGCGGGCGGCAGGGTCTGGTTTCTCTGCACGGCATTAGCAGGAGGGATCATGGAGATCAACAGCGGGTGATGCATCAATAGCAGGGTGGCGCGAGGGACTCACGGGAGGCATTGCTGTGGTTTGGGTGAGAGGTCGACCATAAGATGTTATTCTTCTAATTCAAGGAGCGCGATTCCTTTCGTCACGTATGCTGCGTGATCCGACTGAGCATCCCGAAGAGAAATCAATGGCATCAATGCAAGATGGTGATTGATGAATCGAGAGCATCCAGCTCCATCAATAGATCAGAGATCCAGCACGAAATCCAGACGACTGGAGGTGTCGAGCTGGTGGGGTCTCGGTTGTTTTAGGCGACGATCCGGGCTCTCTGATTGGCTCTAATTCGTACAGCAGGCATCTACCCCTCTGAAGGGCCCCTGAAAGGCCTGAAAGAGCGCTGAAACTCGACGCTCCAGCGCTTCAGCCTCTGGAAGCTCAGATGGATCTTCGATTTTGACGTCGACGAAGCTACCCTGTACTGGGTACAGCTACCCTATACCGCTAGCGCTCACCTCACATTGATAGGCGACATATCAAATCAATCCATCATCACTCGACAAACGTGCATTAGTAGAAGCCTCTGCGAGCTGTTTTGCGTGTCGTTTTTCTTTCCTCTCCCTTCCTCCCGATCACATGGAGCAAATCGTTGCTCAATTGTGTCACTTCGACTAGGCGTATCACCGGACGACCTGGCCGCTCGACCTGCACCCTTCCAGAGACATACATACAGGGACACAGGGATCACCCTCCCCCGCAATTATGTCGGCCGCCGGGTCGCGGGGTCGCAGAGACTCCAACCACACGCATCTCTCGCTGTTACACATCGACCCCACGCCCATGTCGGGCTTCTCCCCCGCCGCGTCGCCCATTGGGGACCTGGACCGGAGCTTCTCGGTGCACTCGCTGGCGACGGCCTCGGATACTTCGCTCGAGAAGAGCACCGGCAGCGTCAAGGGCGGCTCTGCCATGGCCCCGGGCCTCAGCGGGGGCGGCCGCGGCGCCATCTTCTACCGTCCGTCTTGTGTACCAGCATCTGGGCTTTTCTTTTCTTTTCTTCTCTTCTCTTCTGGACGGCCATCTGACGCTGACCCCCTCTTTCTGCAGTGACTCGCATCCAGAGATACTCGAGCTACGCCATGTCCATCTTCCTCTCGCTCCACCTCGCCAACGTGTCCGTCATCCCCGCCGTCACCCGCTCCGTCCCAGGCTCCGAGACCTACCTCCTCATGACCCGCGAGATCTACCAGACGCCCGTCATGGAGCCCCTGCTCGTCGCGCTCCCCGTCATCGCCCACGTCGGCTCCGGCATCGCCCTGCGCATCGCTAGGAGGATCCAGAACGGCCGGAGGTACGGCGCGGCGCTGCCGGGCTTCTTCGCCTGGCGGCGCTGGGCCTCGGAGGAGGGCCGCTCGGTCAGGGTCTGGCCGCGCCTCAGCTACGTCTCGCTGTCCGGGTACGCGCTCTCGCTCTTCTACGGCGCGCACGTCTTCATGAACAGGGTCCTGCCGCTGGTGTTTGACGGCAGCAGCGCCAACATCGGCCTCGGCTACGTGGCCCACGGCTTCGCGAGGCACCCGTGGGCCGCGCGCGCGGCGTACGGCGGCCTCCTCGCCTTTGGGTGCGGCCACATGGTCTGGGGCATGGCCAAGTGGCTCGGCGTCGCGCTCTCGGGCGACGACAGGGACGTCTTCGACCACCACGAGGCCAGGAGCAGGAAGCGGCGGACCTGGTGGGCCCTGCAGGCCGTCGTCGCGGCGACGCTGGCGGCCTGGGCGGCCGGGGGGATCGGCGTCGTGTCGAGGGCCGGGGAGGGCGAGGGCTGGATTGGACAGCTCTACGACCACCTGTTTGCGCAGGTGGGCTTATGATGATAACAACGAGCCTGCATTCCTCCTACATAACGAGAATACGAGAATACGAGCACGACGAGCAGGGTGGGCCATCGGGAAGTGTAGAGAGGACAGCTTGATGATGAGTCGGGGTCGAGCTTGCAAGGTGAAT
Organism: Escovopsis sp. AC; assembly: GCA_003055955.1. Lineage (NCBI taxonomy): Eukaryota > Fungi > Ascomycota > Sordariomycetes > Hypocreales > Hypocreaceae > Escovopsis > Escovopsis sp. AC. The sequence continues at coordinate 206,036 of NQYS01000002.1, read as the reverse complement.
TACGGATGACTGAGCCAGTTGGCACAAGCTGGTGGTCGCGAGTAGATGCCGGCTCCTTCTTGGTAGCCGATACTTGTCTCCATCGGACCAACTACCAAGTTTTGGCGGGCGGACAGTGCGCGACCGCGTTAGTGCTCGAGCGCAGCGCAAGTCCCCGCCACCTACGTCGTGCACACCAGCGACATGGACCGGCCAGCAAACCCGCCAGGCCGCCTCTCCTCGAGTCTCTCGGCCGCACGTCATATTCAGATCCAGACTCCAACCCCAGCCTCATCTAGATGTTCTCCAGCTCCTCCGCACGCGATCCTGCCTGAAGCAGCCAACGAGCCCGACCGAGCGACAATGCCCGTCGCGAAGCGCAAGCTGTCGCGCGACGGCGCGGCCGCCCACGAGATACTAGATCCCCACGACACCATCGAGCGCAGAGCGCAGCGCCGCCGCCTCCACGAACCCCTTTCGCCACCTTCGCTGCCGCCCTCGCGCGACATCATCTCGGCGCTCTCCGACGAGCTCGTGCTCCGCATCTTCTCGTTCCTCGACATCAAGGGCCTGGTCGACATCTCGCCCGTCTCGCGCCGCTTCTGCGCGCTCGCCGCCGACTCCCAGCTGTGGCGGGTGCTCTACCACCAGCGCTTCCTCCCGCAGCAGCAGCACCAGCACCATAGAAGCCATCACAAAAGCCACCACAGGAACCACCACCACCATCATCAGCATCAGCATCAGCATCAGCATCAGCATCAGCATCAGCATCGCCGTCATCTGGTTGTCCCCCGGGCTGCCCTCAGCCAGAAAGATTCCGACAAGGAGGCCGTCGACTGGAAGAGGCTCTACAAGCTGCGGCACAACTGGGCGCGCGGGCAGTGCGCCGTCCAGGAGGTGCAGGTCAGCGACCACGGCGGGCCGCAGCACCCGGACGGCCAGACGCTGCTGAGGGTCGCCGACGGGTTCGCCGTCACGGCCGACCTGCGCTACGGCGTGCGCGCGTGGGACCTGCGCACGGGGACGATGCTGGCGCGCGCGGGGATCGACAAGACAGACGACGACGGTGTCGGTGTCGGTGTCGGGGTCAGCAGGCCGACCGCCATCGCCCTCGACGTGCAGGGGCTCGCGGCGCGCCGGCGGATGGACGTCGCGCTCGGGTTCGAGGACGGCACGTTCGGCCTGTGGCGGGTCGACGTCGCGCGGGGCACGATCGAGCCCGCGTACCGCCAGGGCAAGGGGAGCCACGCCGCCGGCCCGCTCGTGTCGGTCGCGTACTCGCACCCGTACGTCATGACGGGCTCGGGGCCGGGGTTCATCTCCATCTTCACGTTCGCGGGGACCGGGGATTCGAAAGCAGCAGCAGCAGCCGCCGCAGCCGAGGGGGCGGCGCGACAGCCGCAGGACAGGGAGAAGGCGCTGCTGCCCGAGCCGCAGCTGCTGAGGCAGCTCAAGTCGTACTACTCGCGGATGCCGCTCGCGCTGTCGATAACGAGGGCCGCGCGCTGCGTCACCGCGTCGGCGGCGTACACGTTCAGCGCCGTCGGGGGCTGGGCGATTGGCGTGCAGGACTTTTGCATCCGGCCGGCCAGGGACCGTGGGCGTGGCGGCGACAATGCCACCAACATCATAAACGACAACGGCAACGGCAACGGCAACGCCGACGATCATGACGACGATGACGACAACGACGTCGTCATCACTTCCCGCGTGGCGTACACCTCGCCCATGGAGGCACCGCGGGCGCGCCGTCCCGCCCCTGAGTGCGGGCGCGGGTGCGTGTGCGTGTGCGGGTACGAGGGCGGGGGCGAGGGCGAGAGCGAGAGCGAGAAGGAGGGGCCCACGCGGCTCGCCTACAGCCACCCGTACCTGCTGGCCACGATGCCGGACAACACGCTGGTGATGCACCTCGTGACGGGCTCGGCCGACGGCGGCGGCGGCGTCAGCATCTCGCGCGGCATGCGCCTGTGGGGCCACACGTCGGCGATCGCGGACGCGGACGTCACGCCGCGCGGCAAGGCCGTCAGCATCAGCCTCAAGGGCGGCGAGCTGCGGGTGTGGGAGCTGGGAGGGCACGCGGGGCGGCCGCGGCCCAGCGTCGAGGTGCGGCCGCGGCGGGGCGGGCCGGAGGACGAGGGCCCGGGATCGGGAGCGGGGTTGGGGTTGGGGTTGGGGCTGGGGTTGGGCTTCTGGGAGAGGAGCGCCAGCTCGACGCCGATGCCGGTGGACCTGGCGGACCGGACGAGCTGGGTCGGGTTCGACCGGGAGATGATTGTGGTGCTGCGGGTCGGCCTGAGCGGGCGGGAGAACATGGTCGTGTACGACTTTTCATGAGCATGGGGGCTTTTGTGTTCCGCGGATCTTCCTTTTCCCCAATCTACCACATCGCAGGCGTTTTCGGTCTCGAGATACCCAGCACATTATTTGTATTTATCAGATCCATTCATCGGCCGAGCCATAACACAGGCCCCATTTGGCCCCTCACCCCTGCTCGTCGCTCAGCCCCTTGGGCCTCTCCGTCGCGACCGCCTCCGCGGTCTCCCCCACCCTATCCTCCGCGCCCGGGTACTCATCCGTCCCCTTGCCCCTCATCCCCTTCTCCACGCCCTCGGGCAGATCCCACCCATGCTCCCTCACGGGGTCCTTGCCTCTCTTGCCGCCCGTCCCGCCGCCCGCGCTCGGCGCCAGCCCCGCCAGCCCGGCCCGCTCGCGTCGCCGCCCGTGCGGGTGCGTGCGCTCCCCGGTGTGCTTCTTGCCGGGCAGCTGGGACGAGAGCTCGCGGCCCTCCATGCCCTGGAGCGGCTTGCCCATGCCGGCGTAGACGTCGCGCGACGTGGCGCCGGGCATGTCGAGCGCGCCCCCGCCCCCGCCGGCGCCGGCGCCCTCGAAGTCGCCGGACTGGTCCTCGTCCGGGTAGGTGAAGGTGGGGCCGTTCTCGGGGCTCGGGTTGGGCTGGAACGTGGCCTGCGGGGGCGCGGAGCCCGGCGGGTGCGTCTCGGCGTGGAACTCGGGGATGCGGTCGTTGCCGACCATGATGCCGGGTTTGTGCTGGGGGGGATATGCGTGAGCCAAGGGAATTCGAAGTATTCAAATGGGAAGAGGACTGCTTACGCCCTTGGTGGTCAGGGGCTCGGAAGGGTGGATGCGGGCGTGGAAGCCCTCTGCGTGGTGGCCCGGAGCTGTCATGATTTCAGATGTTTCAGTTTCGATATCTTGGATTGAAAATGTCGATTTCAGACGGAGAGAAAGGTAATAAATACACATACATGTTGATATTTCACCCGCGGCGTGGTATAAAAGGGGCGTCCCGCATGAGCTCACGGTGAGAATGTCTTTCGCCACCATTGCATCATCCGGCCACCACCTCCTGATAATCATCCCCAGATCCCCATTTCCCTTCCCGATATTCCTGTTCCAAGGCGTTAGGGAGCCGCTCCAGGTACTTTCTGGTTCTCGGTAGGTTGCGCAAGGCAAATAGATCTCAGATCCATCCAAGACCTTAGCTGCCCTCAATCCGACCACCACTTGTTCGCCGCGCCCTTCATCTTGCAGCAAGCGCCTTTGGGCCTCTCCCCCCAGTGCTCCATGATGGCTCCCGGGGGATCACAGCCGTGCATGTGGTGCTGGTAGTAGTTGCGGCCGTTCATCTCGTACGTCTTGCCTGAAAAAAAAAAAAAAAAAAAAAAACCGTCAGCGCCCCTCCTCGCCCTTGTCATCCTCATCTTGCTGACGGGAATTTCCGGAAAAGTCGTAGATATATATGTCTATAGACGGGCCGACCGCGGAGAGAGACTCACCGTCTGGGCATTTGCAGACCGGGTTATCACAGCACGAGGGCGACATGCTACACACAGACAGTCGGTCAGCACGGCTAAACAGATCTGTCGAGAGGGGATAAGAACCAATGATCCCAGGAGAACTCCCAGGAGAACGAGACCTACTAGTAGTGGCATCCGCTCGCCGTGTTGGCCGTGTCGCGCAGGAACGGCGTCGCCTTGTCCGGCTTCGTCCAGGGTTCCTGCTTGCCGTGATCGACGCGCCTCGCCGAGACCGAGACCACGCCGGCCAGGAGGGCCGCGACAAGGACGAGCTTCATGGTGAAGACGGAACAGGTTGGCCTGCCGCTCGGGCCGATGAGATGGCCTGCGGTGGTGTGCTTGGATGCTTCGAGATCCCGGGCTGCTGCTCTCGCTCGCTCGCGGCGGGAGAGGCCATCTTTTATGGACGGCGTCACGGCTCCGGACGTGATAGGCCCTGTGAGGACGTGCGAGGATGAGTGTGTTTGGAAGTGCATGGAGGTCCTCCAAAGAGCTTGGGATTGTTTGCTTCCGTGCATGGCGTCTGCATAAGGATTGTCTGCGCCAACGCGGGGCGTCGTGAATGGGCTCGCATCGTATTGTGTATGCACGGCATGCGAGGCCGTGAGGTGTTTGTTGGTCGGAGGACAAAGAACTCGCAGCGAGGAGAAAGACTGAGAGAGTCAGAGAGAGAGAGAGAGAGAGAGAGAGAGATGTCTCCGAGGCCACGCCTTGTCTGTTCGGGGTGTCATGATATTCGGCGAGGGTATCAGTGCAGCGGATCATCTCTCGCGAATATCGGCCAGACTCCATGCTCGTCTCCTTGTCCAGGCCATCATCCCCAGCCAACAACAGTCCGATCCCGATCCAGATCCAGATCCATATCCATATCCAGATCCTCGATCCTCGATCCTCGATCTGGATCTCGCATCTCAGGCCATGCACCCTCCGTCATCTCATCAAGCTGAAAGGGACGGGCAGACACAAAGACCCTGCCACCAGTCCCAACCCGATCGAGTTAGGAGAGAGTCTCTTCCCCCTTTGCGCTCACAATGCCATCGATCATGCACACGTGGGTGGTCGAGCATGGCATGCGTACCTGTAAATGCAAAGGTGGGTGCAAGTGCAAATGCCTCTTCCTCCCCTGGCTCTGTCTCTCTCTCTCTTCACACTCATGAGCCGAGAGGGCCTGGTGCTCGTGCCCGTCCTCGTCCTCGTCCTCGTACTGGCACCTCCGCTGTGTAGATGACGTCGTCGAGCTCCGTGTTCGCAGCCGCAGCCGCAGCCGCCGTCGCCGTCGCCGTCGCCCACGCCCCCCCCCCCCCCAAAACAGCTTGGCTCCCTCAGGATGTAATCCGTTCTCCGTACTCGTAGTATCATCTGGAACCTGTCACGATGTTGCATCGGCCGGCACGAGTACTCATCCATGCCAGACATAACCCCACACGGAAAGAGGGGGGAGGGGTATCCCCACCCGCCCTTCTTCTTCTCGCCCACTGTGGTGATCCCGCGATGCGATGAGCAGCAGGAGACGAGAAAGAATGGAGAGGAGAGATGTCAAGTTCGAATTGCCGAAGACGGGAAGCGCCGAGAAGGGCCGAGAGGGGAAAGGCGCTTATCGCGCGCGAGAGAGAAGCATCGCCGATCACAACACGATGATGCCAGGCGGATTCGTACTCGCACTGTACCCGTGCGTCATCCGTCCGCTTATCGCTCGTATCTGCCCCGGTGGCGCACAGTGTCGATTGGATCTCAAAGGCCCTGTCCACAACACAACCGTCAGCAGTCATCCGTGCCGAGAGTCCAAGTTGAAAGTATCGGCGGGCAGACAAGCTGCAGTGAGGCCTCGATAGTAAGCCCAGCCCTGTGTCGGTACCGGTAGGCGCACGCCCTCATGCCCAGACGCCCCCGATGCCCCCGTCCAGGGATGCCCCATGCCTGCGCCGGCGCTCCTGTCAAGCCCACGCGCCCTCTCGCTGCGCTTCAACTTTTTCTCTTCCCCAACTTGTCTCCCTGACATCCATCATCCATCATCCATCATCCATCATCCATCATCCATCATCCATCGAGGGCCCCGCAGCGCTACAGCCGTCAGGGAAGGCATTCTGCTGGGATGACGTTGCCTGTCCACGGAGTCCGGAGCCTTCACATGCCTGCCGAGAGCCTATACCTGTACGGAGTACGGAGCACATACTGCACAGGTGAGTACTCGTGCTTGGACCTCCCTCTCCGCCCCGCAATTGCGCAAGGCCAATTGCCTGGGAGATGCCAGTATGTATTCCGTACTCCGTAGATGCGGGGTGTCTCGCTGACCGGTCACTTGGGGCCCCTTCGGATGGGCCTGTGCTGTGCCACCATCTCGCAGACCCTGTGCTCTGTACGAGTACGAGTAAGGAGTACGAGCCGAGTACTCCGTAGACGGCCCGGCGATGGACGGAGCAATGGCACGGATCAGTGCCTCCCATGCAGCAGTTGGTGGCGATGGTGGTGCAGCGTGGACCGCATCTTCAGGCATGACTCACATCTGGCAGTCGCGAGATCAGCGCGGCCATTGGCTGCCAGGATCTCGACAAGCGTGCGTGTAATGGGAGGGCTTAGAGGAGAAGCAGGAGGAGGAGGGGGGGAGGGGGGTGTCGCACGAGGGAATTCATGGTGCAGATTGATCTGTTATTAGTACTCCGTATGTACATAACTCGTATGTACGAGTACGAGTAGGGAAAGCGATAGGATGAGGGTGCGAGAGGCGCGATGGGAATACGGAGGACGGAGGAGAGGGGGTGTGAGTTGGTATGTATGGAGTACGGAGAACTAACAGTGTACATACATACATACAGTATTAGATGCTATGAAAGTGAGATGCCCTGGCAGTCACGCGGGCATGTCCGGGAGGCGTGCGAGAGCGTGCCTGTATACTACATACCACCTCTCCGTATGTATCAATGCATGAGGTTTGTGCGACCGGTCTCTCCCAAGGCTTGGGAGACGACACAGGCAGTACGGAGTAAGTAAAGAGGTAATCCAGACAGACCATCTGGACCAATTGACGGCCGTCGACGGTGAGCCATTACTCGCCAATGGCCCGCGACGCACAAGAAGGAGCAAAAGCCGTCGGAAATGGATTGGAAGATGACAATGGAGACCGGGCAGGCGGAGACCTGATTCCTAAGTTGTTGTCATCAAATCACTCGTACGCAGAACAAGTACTAATGTACGTGCTCGCACTCCGCACTCCGGGACGACATCATGTCCAATCAGGGGCCCATGGCGATGGTATCCGGCTTCTTGATGCGCTCAGCACGAGGCAGTGGGCATACACGCCAGAGATTTGGATGGGAACCATCGATGAATGGGCATTGGCCCCGAGATCGTGATTTGCTGCGGGCATCACTGATTCATTTCATGGCTGGCGCACGCGGGACGCGACGTGCGTCTAGCGTGTGCGATCCGGGCTGTACGAGTATGTATGTACATACATAAACGCTGTACTCCGTACGGCGTCACAGGCGGACACGTCCGCCTTCGGCGTGCGTGAAGGCGAGAATGCAGCGGCGTGTCGAATCCAAATCCAATGCGAGACGGACACGCAAGCGGGTTGAAAATCTTGGATCGTGGGCTCCAAATTCCGCGGGCAGCATACCGGCTGATTGCGTCGAGCCCCATGGAGTGAAGAAGACGATACGTTGGGAGTTGTAGGTACTCCGTAAATCCGTACTAGTATGTATGGATGTACATACATATGTACGGAGTAGGGCTGGCTGTCTTCCAACTTGAGTTCTCAGCCGCTGGCTGGACGAGGAAAATGATGCAGCATCCATCAAGATGTGAATTCGCATGGATGTTGTTGGTTGGCACTAATGGTGCTTGCGGCTGGAGACGGGCATTCGTCGATTGGTCTCTCGTTGAAACAGAAGGACTCGGCGAATCCCGGCAAAAGAACTGCCCGGTATGAGTAGGAGCTTGCTGTTTGTGCAGTGGCAATTAGTACGGAGTACTCGTACTGGTAGTCTGTTTCTGATCGTGCTGCTTGTTGTTTCCTCTCCACGCGTGGCTCTTCATGACTCACTCGCATCGAGACGCACCTCTTGGCTGCTGATCGCCTGGATGCTGGGATCTGATCGGGGCGGCGTATCAATAGTAGGGGGGTACGGAGTTAGGAGTGTCAAGGCGACCCGACTCCTTCGTCACCACGCAACTCCAGCCCGTCTCACATGCCAATTGTCGGCCCCGGGTCTCCGCAAATTGCCAACGCCGGCATGCCCCGTGTGCTGGGACCAGCCCATGTTTGCCCAGCCAGAATCTCCCAGCTGCGAGGTCAACCGGTGGCGATGGCGGCTTCCGAGTCGTTGGCAGCGTCGATGCTCACGCCTCGAAATTGATGTGCCTGGAAGATTGCATGCATGTACGGAGTACCTGAATTGAGGTTCCTCCGACCAGGCTGTTGATGCAGGCGGCGATCATCGCTATGCAACCCGGGGGGGGGGGGGGGGGGGTTTGCCAAAAAGGGGG
>NQYS01000002.1:179239-190166 GCA_003055955.1 Escovopsis sp. AC | reverse complement strand
CCCCCCCCCCCTTTTTTTTTTGACACATTCCCTCCATTTGGAAACCCCTTTGTGGCCGATGCTGACGAGGAAGCAAACCGCAGGCGGCGGCTCTGGGATCGGGCTCATGATCGCGCAGGCGCTGGCGACCAACGGGGCCAAGGTGTACATCACGGGCCGGACGCGGGAGAAGCTGGACCGCGTGGTGGAGCTGTACGGGTCCGATGTGCCCGGGTCCATCATCGCGCTGCCGGGGGACATCTCGAACAAGGAGGGCGTGCGCGCGCTGGCGGACGAGTTCGCGCGGCGCGAGTCGTGCCTGTGCATCCTCGTCAACAACGCGGGCATCGCGTCGCAGCGCATCATGATGCAGAGCACGCCGCCCGAGACGCCGCACGGGCAGCACCTGCGCGCGGCCGAGGAGCTGCGCCGCAACCTCTTCGACGCCGAGGCCAACTCGTACGAGGACTGGAGCCGCACGTACCGCACAAACGTCACCGCGTGCTACTTCCTCACCACCGCCATGCTGCCCCTCCTGCAGCGCAGCAGCGACCGCTTCCGCGGCTGGAGCGCCACCGTCATCAACATCTCGAGCATCTCGGGCCTCATCAAGGCCTCCCAGAACCACCCGGCCTACAACGCCAGCAAGGCCGCCGCCATCCACCTCACCCGCATGCTCGCGACAGAGATCACCGCCGCGGGGCTCATCTCCGGGGGCACCAACCGCCTCAAGATCCGCGTCAACGGCATCGCCCCGGGCGTCTTCCCCAGCGAAATGACCACAAACGGCAGCGACGAGGACCAGAAGAGCAGGATCGAGGTCATGCGGTACGCTCACAAGGTCCCCGCCGCGAGGCCCGGCCGCGACGAGGACATGGCCCAGGCCGTGCTCTTCTGCGCCGCCAACCAGTACCTCGTCGGCCAGACCATCGTCGTCGACGGCGGGTACACCATCACCGAGGGGGAGTAGGGGCCGGGCTCTGACGCGGCTCCTTTTGGTTCCCCCCTCCCCTTTATGTTCTCTAGGACGGATGACTTCCTAGACTGATCTTGTCATGATGCGGCCTTTTTGCTTAATTGGCTTCATGCTCTTCTAGATTGATGGACTCATACGAATACAAATTTTTCCGATGATGCGCCCCTCTAAACCAGCCAGCCAGCCAGCCAGCCAGCCCCCCCCCCCCTTTTTTTTTTGTTTCTTCCCACCCCATTCCCTTTTTCCTGCCTCCTCTCGCCCATGATACCCGCCGCGGATTAAACACCCCGCCATGTGCATGCTTGGGCGTGAATGTGCATTTCTCGTATTAATTTGATATACTTTCCCCTACCCTTTCGATTCGCTTCGGTCGTCATCGGACTTCGATATGCTGCACCGCCGTGAGCCATTTCTTCTCGTCCGTCCTGTAAAAGAAAAGTTCGTTAGTCAGAGAGCAAAAGAAAGAAAAGGGAAAATAAAAGAGAGAGAAGACAAGGTGATGCAATTCTCGTGGCTCACTTGTCGAACTTGAGCAGCTTGCCCAGCACGGGGACCAGCTGCGCCCGCAGCTTGCCGTCCTTCTGCTCCAGGAATTGCAGCAGGATCGTCTTGAGGTACATGGTGTCCGGCGCCGCGGCGCCGTTGACCTGCCCGCTGCGCACCGAGTCCGAGGAGCTGCGGCCCTGGCTACCCGCGCCCGCGAGCTTGGCCTGCGCCGTCTTGAGGTCCTTGGCGAGCCGCTCGTAGCGCGCGCGCGAGTCCTCGAGCATCCTGCGCAGCTCGGCGCGCTGCCTCTCGCCCTCGCGCGCCTGGTCCTCGGAGGCGTCGAGCGCGTCGCGCAGCTGTGACATGGCCGCGCGCATCTCCTCGGTCTCGGCCTCGGCCTTGGCCTCGACGAGCTCCAGGTCCTCGCGGCGCCGGCGCCACTCCTTCTCGCGCTGCTCGAGCTCGTCCTTCTCGTGGCCCAGGGACTTGGCCTCGCGCTCCAGGTCGCGCACCCTCTGCCGCAGCTCCTCCATCTCGCGCGCCTTGCGCCGCGCCAGCGTCGTCGACTCGTCCTCGAGGCGGTCCCGCTCCTCGATGGCGGCCTCCATGCGCGACCGCATCTCGCGCACCTTGGTGTCCGCGCGCTCGTCCACGTCCGCCAGCAGCCGGCGCATCGTCTCGCCCTCCCGCGTGCGCTCCTGCAGCAGCCGCTGCACCTCGGCGAGCTCCTCCTCGAGCGACTCCGCCTGCGACTGCGACTCCTTGAGCTGCACCGTCATCTCCGCCGCCTGGTCCCGCATGCTGCTCAGCAGGCCCTGCGCGTTGCTGTACTGCTGCGTCTTGAACTCAGCCTCCTCGCTTGCCGCCGCCTTCTCCCTCTTGAGCTTGTGCATATGCTCCTCGAGCTCCTTGACGCGCGGCCGCAGCTTCGTCACCTCCTCCTTGACCCTCTCCAGCTCGCGCTCCGCCTTCTCCGCCTTGGAGCTCAGCTCGACCCTCTCGGCCTCGGACCGCCGCAGGTCGCGCCCAGACACGCGCTGCGCGTCCTCGAGGCGCAAACGGGCGTTCGTCTCCGCCGTGGCCTTGTCCTGGAGGAGCTTGATCTCCCGCTCGCGGTCCGACGTCATCTGCTGCGCCTGGGCAAGGTCGCGCCTCAGGTCCTTCTCCTTCCTCTCGAGTTCCCGGAGCTCCTTGACCTTGGCGGCCAGCTCCTCCTTGGTCGCCTTGAGGGCGGCCGCGTCCTGCCTGAGGCTCTTGAGCTCGGGCTGTACCTTTTGCAAGACCTCCCGGAGCTCTGACAGGTCCTTGAACCGCGTCTGCGCGAGCTGCTGCGCAGCCCCGAGGTCGGACTGCAGCACGGCAGACTTCTCCTTGAGCTCTTCGTACTCCTTGTGAAGGGCGTCCATCTCACCCTGGAGCTTCTCGTTGGCCTGGCCGTTGGACGACATGGACGATACTTTGTTCTCCAGCTCCTCGATTTCCTTCTTCAGTTCCCGCTTCTCTTGCTCGAGTTCTTTGATTGCCTGCTTGTCCTCGACGTGGTCCTGGCCAATGTTGAGCAGGTTCTCTTGCAGATTCTCGATTTCCTCTCGAAGGTCTTCCTCCGTCTTCCTCCTCTTAGAGAGTCGCTCGATCAGGCCGTCCTTCTCGGCGATCTCCTCTTTCAACTGGGCGATTTGAGACTCGAGGCCTAATACATCCACGGACTGCGCCGGCTCTGAGGCCATCTCACTGGCTGCATCCTCTTCTGGGGGTGGCGCGGCGGTCGCCGTGCCGCCCTTGCCCTTCTTCTTCTTGTTCTTTTTCTTGCCGCCCCCTGAAGCTTGAGATGCCGGCTGGGAGGACGATGGTGTCCCTGATGGCGCCGGGGCCGGCGTGGGAGGTTTCGATGGCGCACTCAATCGCTGCGTCAGGTCGTCGATCCGAGTCTGGCTTTCCGCCTTCTCCTTCTTCAGGGTCTCGATCTGGGCGTTTAGATTGCCTATGAGCTCCTCCGAGGCGATCTTGGCGGTTGCTGCCTTGGCCAGTTCGACGTCCAACCCGTCTGATCGCTTCTCAGACGTGGCGAGCGAGGCCTTGATGCCTTCAACGTCGGTGGCGCGTGCGGACTGCTCCTCTTGGAGCTTCTTCTCCAGCTCCCTCAACTGGTAATTTGCCAAATCGAGCTTGCCCGTCAAGCCCGACAGCTCCGAGTTACGGAGGTCGAGCTTGGACTGCATGCTCTCTTCCGCGGCGGCTGCTTCGCGGAGTTGGCTGACCTCCAAGGCCGACCTCTCCAGACTCACAGCCAAATCGGCGCTGTGCGCCTTGGCCCCGGCGAGCTCTGTCTGGAGATTGTCGACGTCGGCTTTGAGGACCTCGATCTCCCTGGTCTTGGCGGCAACGTTGGCCTGCAACGCGGGTATCTCATCGTCGTAGGAGAACAGGTCCTGGAGACCCTCCGAGGTGCTGGTGGCCGCCGTGCTCTTCTCTGTGGACTTTGCGGCGAGGGCATCGGAGTCGGAGGTTTCGATCTTAGCGTCCCCCGCGCTGTCGATGGGGTTCGCGGCCTTGAGAGCGTCGAACTGTTCCTGTAGAGACTTGTACTTCTTTTCATGTTCATCGTTGCTTTTCCTGAGCTCGTCCTTGTCTGCAGAGACCCTCTTGAGCTCATCCATGACCATGTCCCCCCTCAGCTTCAACTGGTTGAGATATTCAATCAATGCGTCCGGGTCGCCGATGGATGTGAGAGGGGTGTGTTCGCGCAGGGCCTTTTCGAATGGCTCGATGGCAGTCGCACGCTTGTGGGCAACACGATAGGATCGCAAGAGTTCTATACATCTGTCAGACAACAAGACTTCACCCGCCGCGGCCCGCCGCAGCGCGCCGGATCACAACCCACTGTACCTGGATACGTCGCCTCTAGTTTTTCGAGCTTGCGCAGCCGGGCCCGGATCTCTGGCGTCAGGACGGGGACGGGAGAAGAGGGCTTGGCGATGCGCTCCGCGGCATCTTGTCTCGCGCCGGCGCCGTCGCGCTCGCCGCCGTCGTCCTTTGCGCCGCCTGCGTCGTCGGGTACGTCTTTCATCTCTGCCTTTGGGGCGGACGGGTCTCCGTGAGGGGCATCTCCCGCGGCGGGGGCCGGCTTCGCTGTCGCGGTCTGGCCAGCCTCCTCGCTGTCGTCGATGACGAAGGCGGCCTCGAAGACGGCCGGGTCGGGGTTCGCAGCGGCCGAGTCTCCGATATCGACGCTGGTCTTGGGTCGCGGCCGCTTGCCAGGTGTTTCGCTCCTACGCGAGGCAGACGATGATCGAGAATGGGAGGCGGATTCGACCCCCCTCTGGCGCGCCTGCTCCTCGGCAATGGTTCGATCGATGGCGCCCTTGATCCTCTGCTCGCACGGCAGGCCTTGTCAGCGACTCATTGATGGATGGATGCCGAGGCCGGCGTGGCCTTGAGTCGAGCGTGGGCACATCGTGAGAGGATGACGTACCTGAAACATGGCTTCCGACTGCACCGTACGAGAACCTGTTTGCCGGGCTGCTCTGCACGATTGCAATTGAGGCTGTTGGGGACTCGCGATGCTTCAGTGCTTCAGTGCTCCTCCGTACAGTGTTTCGAGGAAGGACGCCGGGACGATGGGAGATGGCGCGTTGCGAGGGATGAGTGATGGATTAGGAGCCCGTCAATTCTCATCGGAAAGGGTCACAGCATCTTTTACTCGAACTCGAGGACGTTGGCAGAGATGGAGATGAATTGCGTCGACGGATCAGCATGGAAGAGAACAGCTGCACTGATGTTGAGCGAAGCATCAGCCAGACTCGTGGACTTGGAAGACATGAATCAAAGTACCTGGGCACTTAGAGATACCTACTAACGTACTCCGTACATGCATTGATACTCCGTACACAGTGTACATCTATGTACGGAGTATCTAGTACCGTACGCACGACTCGTACATTCGTAGTACTTTAGTACTCTTCCGTACGGAGTACTACTCCGTATATAGATTGAGGCTTGGAGCTGGCTACCCTATACGAATTGCGCTAGTGTTATGTCGGGTCTGGCGTTTATCCGAATTAGAGGCTTCTCGCACCGTGCATGTAAAATAATTGACAGTACTGACACTGTGTACCTACGATGCAGGCGCCGCCGTTTGAACCACGATAGAGCGCTTTATAAGCAGCAAGCACGGTTAGTACGGAGTACCGAGTACGGACTACAGGGTAGGTGCATCGGTTCCTACTAGACGAGTAAACATTCCGTCAATTCCAGTGCATTGACATCTGCAGTTCTGCCCCGCCGCCCCCAGCTGCCTCAAGAAATTGATCATCAGGAGCTTTCCACAGTCGGGCAAGTCTCGATTTCGCCAAGTCTTCTAGATACAGTACTAGCAAGATTGCCTGCCATCAATCATGCCAGGCCAAAAAGAGAAGCTCCATCCGGAAGGCATTTCCTCCCATGTATTTAACGGGGCCGCCTTGTCTGTCCATGGCCGAGCCACTGGCGAAGCCTCTTGAGTCGAAACATTGATCATTCTACGGAGTAGTCGCGGGCAGGTTCGGCCGCGGGCACGGCTACAAGCAAGCATCAATCAATCAATGATCCAAGGGCCTTGCCTACTTCGGACGCCTGCAGCGATGTGCCTGTGCCTGGAGATCAAGAGACCGGGGGGAGCTCGGAGCTCGTACGAGTACTAGTATGTATACTCCGTACTACTAGCTCGGAGCTCGTACTCGTAGCTCCAGCCTTAACACGACCCGATGATGTCAGTCCGCGAGCTCTCGAGCGCCTTCGCGCCTTCTCTCTGCTGCTGCTGCTGTTCCATCATTCCAGTCCAATTTGATCCCCTGCCATTAATTGATTCACTGATTAATTGATCACGCAGTCGAGGTTGGCACCAGGTAATTGATGCATTGATTGAGCCAATCACGTCGTTCTGCACCGGCGTTTTCTCGTTCTCTCGTACCTGCCATCCTGACTTTACCTGTATGTCCCTTCTTTCTTCTCAGGAAAGACCTACTTGAGAGCCGAGACCGGCTCCTTCCCTCGTGCAGAGCTCGATGCTTCCCCTCTCATTCTTTCCGCTTCCACCTTGATGTCTTACTCCTTCCTCTTCTTCTTTTCTTCTACTTCTTCTCTTTCTGCTCGTACAGATCAATGATACCTCCTACCCGCTTCGCCCACCTGACGATACTATCGCCACATCACTCCATCACTCCATCACCGTGTTTCCAAACGAGGAGAAGAAGAAGAAAGAGAAGACCTGAACCCGTCACGCCGGTTCGATGATGTGATGTGATGCCGGCCAAGTGGCTGCCATCATCGGAATAAGTCCCGTCTCCATCAAATCCAGACCATTGGAGTCTTTCTTCTCCCTTCTCCCTCCTCCCTTCCCCTTACTACTACTACTACTACTACTACTACTACTACTAATACTACTACTACTACTACTACTACTACTACTACCTTCACTCGCTGTCACGGGCGGCTCGATGCAGAGTCTGTAGAGTCTACTACTTGCCACCCTGGGGCAGATCAGAAAAGTTATTGGATCATTCATCTTTGACCTGACCATTAATTGATCAATCGTTTTCATCTCGACTCTCATCTTCCGGGTTCTCAAATCACACAAACGGCAGCGAGACTGCCATTCGCACAAGACATGTCGTTGTTTGATAGCTTGCCCGACGAGCTGCTCGAGGATATTGGCCACAGACTCGAGAGTGAACGCGACATTGCCGCCTTGATCCGGTCGAGTCGCCGCCTGTGCAGGATATTCAACGACTACCTCTACCTTCACAACCAGAAACACAACCTGGCAGGCGCTCTCGGCTGGGCCGCCACCAGGGGACGCGAGGAAAGCCTCGTTCGGGCCCACGAAGCCGGCGTCAGGCTCTCCGCCCATCCTCACCTTTTCACCCTCGCCGTCTCCCATGGTCACCCGGGCGTGGTCAAGACTCTCCTTTCCTTCCCCGGCATAGACCACTCCTACCCGAGCCACGACGGCTTGACTCCCCTGGGCCTGGCCGTGAGGAAGAACAACAGTGAGATCGTCCGGCTGCTCGTCGGCCACGGCATCGATGTCAACCAGAGGATGAGAGGAGGATGGACTCCGGCCATTCTCGCGGCGGATCTGGGAAGACTCGAGATACTCAGGTTCCTGCTCGATCATGGGGCCGACCCAGGCGCCCAGACCGTGGCTAGGCAATCGCCACTCCTGTGTGCAGCCGCGAGCGGGTTTGTCGAGATCGTCGAGCTGCTGCTCGAGAGGGGCGTCGACATGGCAATGGAGAACGCCGAGGGCTGGACGTGCCTGCATTGCGCGGCCCACGCAGGGAGGACGAGAGTCGTCGAGCTGCTGCTCGATCGTGGAGCAAGCGTCTCGCAAGTCACCAGCGATGGCTGGTCGGCACTGACGCTGGCCGCGAGCAAGGACAAGCTGACGACCATCCAGCTCCTGATCGAGAGGGGTGCCGACGTCAACGCCCCATCTCGCCGGGGGCAGACGGCCTTGATGATGGCCGCGGATCGCAATTGCATCGACGTGATGGCGGTGCTCCTCGATCATGGCGCAAGCACTGCGAACCTCTCGCATGGAGAGAGGTCATCCCTCATGATTGCCTCGGCCAAGGGCTTCGACCACGCGGTGGACCTATTGCTCCGCCATGGAGCGGACGTCAACCTGGCGTCTCCCACCAACTGGACCGCCCTGATGGAGGCCTCGTACCGCGGGTCGGGGCGTGCCGTCCGCGTCCTCTTGGAGAGGGGGGCTGATCTCGAGGCAACCAACGTGGATGGGTGGACCGCCCTGTTCGCCGCCACCTACACGAACCAGAAGGAAATCGTGAGATTGCTGCTGGACCACGGCGCCGAGCGCACCCTGGGGTGGAGGGACAGTGCCGGGCAGACACCGGCCATCCGAGCGGCACACGTCGGAGCGACGTCGTTGATTAAACTCTTCCTCCGGGCGCCCACGTTTGATGCGGATGAAATGGACAGCCAGGGCCGGTCGGCCCTCTTCCACGCTGCGATGCGGGGCTATCCAGACACCGTGCGGAGCCTGCTGCCCCACAGCACGACGGCGAACCGCCAAGACCGATACGGCACGACGCCCCTCTTCGCGGCGACGAGGAACGGGCACGGCAAAGTAGTCGAGCTGCTTATGTCTCGGGGATTCGCGGACACCAAGGAGAAGGACATGTTCGGCAAGACGCTTCTGGCGACGGCAAGGGAGAGTGGGAACGAAGCGCTCATCGTGATGCTTAGGATGCACGCGCAGAGGACCACGGCCGAGCAGACTGAGGGCGGGGGGGGCGAGGATGAGGAGGATGCGGCCGGCAGCGACCCGGAGCACCATTTCAACATTGAAGGGTGCTGGTGCGACGTGTGCTGCCGTTGCACGATCCACGACGTCGAGTCGTACGTCTGCGACATCTGCGACGGCGGGAAGTTTGTGGTGTGCGCGGACTGCGCGGCGGCGGGATTCAAGTGCCAGGACGGGAGGCATCCGTGGAAGATTCACCTGTGTTCGCAGAGCGGGTGAGGCGGGGCAGGCGCATGGTTTTTCTTCTTCTTCTTCTTATTTCTTTTCTGACTTGGGCTGGTGATTTGAGATTTGACTTGGCAGGCCTTGGAATTTTGCGATGCTGAAATGGATGGAATACCAATTAGGCGATCTGGCACACGTAGCTGAAATCACAGATTGAGACAACATGAAGCATTTTCAACTTGAGAAGGACGATGCATGAGCCCGTGGGGAGCAAAGACCAACCCTTTGAATGTGGCCCGTCTCTTCTCACCAGGAACGAACAACGAACGACGTACGATACGAGTACTCCGTACAAGGTCTGCATTCTACTCGTACCGGTACGGCGCGAGCTCCATCTATCGTGTGTGATATTTGAGGGATTGACGGCCTGCCCCCGTGTGGATGGGGCTCTCGAGGAGCCCGATTGAAAGGAGAAAAGGGGGGGGGGGAGGCAGGTGGGGAGAGGGGGGCCAGCAGAGCCATGAGTCCATTCGATGATGGATTGATAGCGGAAGATCTGTTCAATCGAGTTGATGAGTCAATCCGTCCATGAATCCACCAATGAGTCTACATACGAGTGACCAACCAATGGATGATGGAGAGGAGGGGGAGTCGGCGACGGAGCTGGAGAAGAGGGGTTTGTTTTGTCGCAGGTTGCGAGGAGCATGAGCACCGGCACTTGGTACCTGTCCAGACTTGTACGGGCGCCAGTGGAAAGCAGTGAGCTGGCCTCAAAGATGGCAAGATGATGAGATGACGATGGATGTGGATTTGTAGAATGAAGGCCAATGTGGAAGATGAAGATGATGCTGATGCTGATGCTGATGGCGATGCTGATGGCGAAGATGGCGTCGTACAGTGCGGTACAGTGTCGAATGGCAGCTTTGCGGACGGTGCGTGTCCTGGGCGTGGCTTGGGCGTGGCTTGGGCGTGGCTTGGGTGTGGCTTGACGCACGCGGTCAAGTCATTCCCTTTAGTACAGATACTCCGAGGTACTTCGTACTAACCAGTCGGGTATTTTTTTTTTTCTCTCTCTCTTTCGTGCCTCGCAGACGACGGCGCGAGGGAAGAGATAAGGTTCCAAGGGGGAGAGGAAGACGGGAAAAAGGAAAAGGGTGATGGAGTACTCCGTAGAAAGGGCGGGAGCTAGAAAAGGAAGCATGGCTTACGCCGAGAGATGGATGGATGGATGGATGGATGGATGGAGGGTGTGTATCCGCTCTAATGGCAGCAGTAAATTGATTGCAGCTCGCGCGATAAAAGCTCAGGCCTAGCCAGCCCAATCGAGATGATGCATTAGTAGTAGTTACTACTCCGTACTAGTACTCGTGTACGATGTACGGAGTAGCAGGAGTAGAAACCACAAGGTAATCCATCCATCCATGCTTGATTGATCAATTCATCCACATGAACGGAAAGAAAGACAAGATGTCATCAACAAGCTGCTGAGCCCTGGTCAAGACCCAAACTCCACCACGCCCGTCCCGCCTCGTGCCTCGTCCCGATTTCATCCACATGGATGGATGGATTGATTGATTGATTGATTGACGCACCCTCTCTTTGCTTTTCTTCTCCTAATCATTCTCTCTTCTCGCCTTGGCTCGCGTCTCGTCGTCCCCCTTTCCCCTCCATTCTTACCCAGACACATCCCAGATATATTTTTCTCTCTCTCGGCCCCATTCAAGTTTTCCTTGATGTCTTGACCTGCCCTCTCTCCCGCTCTCCCTGCATCATCATCATCATCATCATCATCTCTTTCTACCCGCCCCAGGCGCGCGCGCGGATCTCGCACTGAGAGCTCTCCGGCACGAGAAGCACACACGACACAACAGCTACAGAGGCACCGAGTCATCTGCTGCACACACACGCAGGCAGAGCAGAAGCTACAGCCAAGATGGTCTCGCTGTGGCCCTTCGCGGTACGTTGGCCTGCTGGCTGCCCCCCTCCCCCCCTTCCACCACCTAGTCCACGTCCGA